>JACEIK010003318.1:124101-170909 GCA_018107945.1 Datura stramonium | reverse complement strand
GAGTTTTAGTAAATTAACACTTGAAAAGGTTTTACCCAGTAGTCCAGTCCCTGTGGGTTCGACATTCCGGTTCTTAAAAAGAGCCACTGTATTACTTGTATGACCCGTACACTTGCGGGCCCATCAGCCAACGTGTCACGGAGCCAACGCGGAGGCTCCACCTCCGTGACACGTTGCAATCGCGGAGGAGCTTAAAAATAATCGGGACCTATAAGTCGCATTCCTGGAATGCGATTTATAAGTCGCATTCCTGGAATGCGATTTATAAGTCACATTTTTTTTTGCCTTGCGACGGCGCCGACTTGACGCTTGTCGATTTCTCCAGGGCCTTTTTCTAGCACGTATGACTTTCAAATATGCTTAACTAACGTGTGAGTAGGCCGACTAGATGCCGGGAATCTTACGGGGTGTAACATTATCCCCCCCTTAAGAACATTCGTCCTCGAATGAAACTATCATTTAGAGGACTTCTCAAGTTATCTTGACTTATTACTTAGAAAAATTTGGCAGAGTTTCCCCTGTAATATGGACTATCCCAAAACCTGAAATGTAGAAAAGTCCAATACGGGTGCTCCTTTTAATACTATAGGATTCATGTGATAGCTAAAATCAATCTTTTCATTTATACATATACAAACTATAAGATCCATAGGTAATAACATTAACATACACAGTAAACTGACTAGGCTTGAAACAAATGAGGGTATCTAGTTTTCATATCTTCCTTCGCCTCCCACGTCATTTCCTCTCGGTTCTGTTGCCACAATGCTTTAACGAGACGCAATATCCTTAGTTCTCAATTTATGAATGCATTAAATAAGATAGCTACTGGAACCTCTTCATTGGCCAGTTCTTCTGTAACCTGGATATCCTGGACTGGGACTGCTCTTGACAGGTCTCCTTAGCATTTCCTTAGCATGGATACATGAAGAGCCCCGGATGAAACGAGATTCTAATTCGACGGCAAGTTTAATTCATACGCCACTTGGCCTATCCTTAGAAGGAATGTCTGATATGGCCCGACAAAGCTTGGGCTGAGCTTACCTTTCTTGCCAATCTCATCACCCCTTTCATCAGGGATACTTTTAAAATACCCAGTCATTCACATCCCGAATTCCGGGTTTTACGCGTTGCACGTCTACATATGATTTATGGCGACTCTGTGCAGTCAATAGGCGTTCTCTGATAAGCTTTACTTTCTCTTCTGACTGCTGAACAATATCTGACCCAATTAACACTGATTCTCCTAGTATTTCGAAACCAACCGACGATCTGCATTTTCGCCCGTATAATGCCTCGAAAGGCGCCATCTGAATAGTTGAGTGATAGTTGTTATTATAAGCAAACTCGATTATAGGCAAATGCTCATCCCAGCTACCACCAAAGTCTAGCACTGCAGCTCGCAACATATCTTAGAGCGTCTGAATGGACACGTTCGCCTATCCATCTGTACGAGGGTGGAATGCGGTACTCAATATAATGTTGTGTACCCAGAGACCTCTGCCAAAATCTAGCCATGAACTGTGCTCCTGCATGCCGTAATAATGGATGCGGCACTCCGTGCAATCAGCCTTCTCGGATATACAACTCAGCATATTAATCTTCGGCCGAGAAGGTAGTTCTCCAACGCGAAATGAAGATGATTTTGTCAATCTATCAACTATCACCAATATAGAATCATGTAGCCAATATGCAGTACGGGGGGTAATCCTGCCACAAAATCATATTTACTGCTTCCCATTTCCAGAGGCCACTGACTATGTCTGAGTTAAACCGCCTGGTTTCTGATTGCTTTTACTTTTTGTTGGCAGTTAGGACGGGCTACAAATTCAGCAATCTCTCTTTTCATACACGGCCGCAGAGTAGTTTTCTTTGATATCATGGTACATCTTTTTCCTTCGAGAGGAGAGAATAGCGGGCGCAATGTACCTCGTTCATATTCTCTGTTGACGGAGGCCTGAAACATTGGGAACACATAAACGGTCTTTAAACGCGGCCTCCATCCTCTGTTACAGATTACAGGCGCACCCTGCGAATATAATCTTTAAGCTGAACTAGGTCCAAGAATCCTCATATTGCCGTCCCTTTACTTCCACAACTAAAGATGTATGTGGTGTTCTGAACTACCGCTCCGTTGTCCTCATTTACGCTACCGCGACGACTAGGCTAGCTAAGCGTGTATCTTCACGACCAATTCCAGCTGCTCGGGCTGCAAATACGCCAAACTCTAATGATTTATAGCTAAGACGTTGCGGCTCATTATCTCTTCTTGGCCCGATACAATATATTCGCACTTAGAGAGCTTGGCATATAATTGACGGTCATCTTGGCTTGTCTTGCCGAAGAGACCAACAAGTAATTGCCGGTGCAGCTAGAGCTTATCTGGCCTTACGGCCACATAATGAACTACTTGTTGCAGGGATAACCCGAACGACCGCCTGTGCACCTTGTGCCTTTATCTGATCAGAGGATCCCTGTTATTGATCATGATCTCTACTAATTTGGCTGCATAACCTTGAATGGCGAATCGCGGGTTGAATGACCCGAATGTGGCGATAGTCTAACAATGCTCTAAGCTGTTCTCAGTACTTATAGTTCATGCATAACTGCAAACTGGTGGGCATCTAATTGCTTTGTTATTTCGCTTGAACCACTGTAAGAAATTTGGACTTATTAGAGACTTACTCAGTGATCAATCTACGGATCTTCATGGGAGTCACGATCTCTGGTCTTAGTAAACAATGTGCTAGGAGAGTACTATCAATTTCTTACGCCTTGTGCGTATCCCTTGAATTTATACTTCTATTCAGGGAAATTCTCGGTCTTATGAGTCATTCTGTACAGACTGGCCTTCTACTAAAGCTCTATTTCTGACTATCTTACGAGAACCAGCTGAAGTACTTCAGTAGTCACTGACTCTTGATGTGGACCCTTTCTTGGGGTCTTGCGGGTTTGCCTGACTGGGATGGCTGGCTGACTTGCGGGGTGTTTCATGTAATAACTGCTAGGTTGACTAAGGCCGACTCTCCCCTACAAGGCTGGGAAAATGATGTACGGCCACTTAACATACTGAAAAATAATTAAGTATTACTAACCTTGCAGTATGCCTATTAGGCCTCTAATTACAGTTGTACATGTGATAGTGTTACTGATCTCTAGGGATGCTACCTTTAATACAAGCGCCAGTTGGTCGTTTCGGAGCCGCCTAACTGTGCCCTTATTATCTAATATCTGATTCCAGGCTATTAATATGGTAGCTTCACAAAAAGCCTAGATACAGGCAACAACAGATAAGTCTATTAACTTAATAGCGAGAACGGAGACAGTTTCTGCAAACTGTGCTAATTTCACGTAACACACCTTCACTTCTCCTTTCCTCTTTCTCTTTATCTCTCTCTCTTTTTTTTTTTTTTGCAAGGGGTCCTGCGAATTGCAAACTGTACATACTTTCTAGCACTAATCAGCATATGGGTGATAGTAACCCCTATTGGCAGCTATTCTGAGCATATATGTTATACGTACATATATATATCAATAACTACGTACAATACATACTAAATTCTGTAGTGATACGTAATCTCTGACATGCTTTGCTGAGTCTCATACTGTACATGATATACCACTTCTACGGTCTAATGATATCTCTGACCTCTTTTAGCATTTCATTGGATTTTCATCCCGCCACGGAAGCAACAACATATACACTTTAGGTATTGTCTGCTGTTTGAAATTCCGCCACTCCTACAATGTGGTCAACACCCAGCGAACCTTGTGGCCTTACTGGGCATTATATTGAGAGCCTATGACTGTCTGTTGGGCCTTGTCTCTAGGCCACACACTAGACTAAATTGTGCCATCATTAATTTCTTAACTTCTCTATAAGCGGACATACTGCGGCATTCTGATTCCCAATCTTACTGTCAGTCCGAGGCTTAGTCATACGACCTTCTATCAATATGGGGTAATTCTAATTTTCCCACAAAATCTGGTACTCCTGCTTCTTTCCTTTATCTTACTTAAGCTGAACTCTGGGTTCAAGGTGCCTTTCATTATTAATTAGGCTACTGTCAAGTCTCAGTTCATACGTCTTCTGACTTGCAGTCAGGAGCTCCTTCCATGACACTCTCTGTCTTTCGAGTCACAAACTGAATCATAACTATAATCTTGCAGGTATATCTTGCTGTTTTGCTAGCGTTCATGGTGGACTTGGCCTTTTTCTAACTCGAACTTGAATATTACTAGATATTCTTCACTAACGAGTCTTTTACCCTAGCCGGGTGAGCTAGCAGTCTGCCTCTTTACGCTCACTAACACTTACTGGAATTAATCAATCTATCTTTACTTACTGCTTGTTTTGGGCACTCTCACCTCAATTCTTATGCCCCTTCTTGTCTTGAGTCAAGGTCAAGTGAAAGGAATAACCCTTTTCTTATAACTTAAAAAATAGAAACATATAACTGTACCACATCTGAAAAGATGGTTGGAATCTGCATTTCCCTCTCTTTCTCATACTCATCTGATAGTACAGTAAATTAATCTTAATGGTCTTATATAGCTTCTTCAAAAAAGTCAACTCGTATGTACAATATACTTGACTTCTATTCGACGTTATCAACATATACTGGAAATAGTACCGATAAGGTATTACGCTAGGAGGCCTTTGGTACCTCCTTCTGCTCTTTGTAAATATCTGTATCACGGATGGAGCTCCGGATCAAGAACTTCTTTTGCAAGATCATCCCACGTGGTTATAGAATTTGGTGGCTCGGCTTTCCAACCACCTTTCGGCTTCTCCCAAAAGTGAAAATAGAACAATGTAAGCCTGACATAATCTGTTGACACTCAGCGGGAACGTAAGTGTCACTTATCTCCAAAGAAATTTTTTGAAGATGTTGTGGATCCTCGTGAGGGAGACTTGTGAACTGCCCTCTTGTGTGCAGCAATTGCACCATGTTCTGTTTAAGCTCCGGAGCCTCCTCCTGGCTCAGGTTGCAGATGCTAGACGTGCATTGCTAGCATGTGGGATTGCCACATCATGAACCGGCCTAGCTGCCATTTCCTTTGGCACTAACACTGCCCGCACAAGTGGTGGATTCTGTGGTTGCTCCAGGATTGTTTGTCTGAGCAAACTGCAGGTTTTCTCCTAGAGCTTCTCTCCGTTGGCGATGAAATTGTCTTTCCAGCTCTAAGGATGGATCCACCAGTTCTTTGTCTCTTGCCGAGTGTTCAACGAATGCATTGTACGCAAAATACGGTCTAAGACCAAGTTGTCAACAATTAAATAAGAGAAAAGAGCAAACTAACACTTTAAAAAAAAATAATTTCGCCAATTGCCAGTCCCCGGCAACGGCGCGCAAAGCTTGTTCGGCTGTGGATGACTACACGCAAGTGCGTGGTCGAACAGAGTAGTAGGATTTAACTCAAGTAAGCCAGTATCGATCCCACGAGGGAGCATTCCAGGCCCGTCACCGCACCCCGCCCAGCCAGGGTATGACTGGCACCTGGTGCCCTAGAAGGACCTGGACTACTAACTGGTGGGCGAAGGCACATCTGGTGCCTGGCTAGCTCGATCTCGGGGTTCACGGAAATAAAAGGGCTATATAAGCGGTACGTAAGCCTGGCCTGGCCATCTGGGCCTACAACCACCTGTACCTGTAATAACAGCTGACCAGAACATCTGAAACCTTAACAGGTAAACAACTGAAAAGCTACGTGACCGGCAAGGTCACCACTACTATCAAACAATCGCCTCACACGGCCAATCATAAAACGAAGATACTAAACAACTATACAACAGCACGGCCTCACACGACCGGCTCAACTGACCACAGGAGACAAATAAACAATCTGCAAGCCTCTATGGGTAATGAAAATTATCGGGACAGATTGACCTACCCATACTGTACATCAAAAAGAAAAGAACTACACCTCACGGAAATCGGACTCAAGGATGACGGAGGCGACAACTCAATAGGCGGCGGAATCACAGGATCGCCTCGTCTATGATGCCTGCAGGCAAATAATGCAGCGCCCCACTGGGCGTCAGTACCGCTGGTACTGAGTATGCAAAAGCAACTGAAATAACATAACGAAAAGAAGCCGATAAGGCGGCATAACTAGCAAATACGTATGGCGGGAGGTAACTGAATCTGAATAAACTGATATAAACTGGATCATGCTTTCTGTGATAAGGCGGAGAGCGTACCTGTAAACGTGATGGCCTGCTGTCTAGTAACTAGTACATAGCACATAAATAGATATACAGTAGCAAGCAAGAGCCAATACCAACCCCGTAAGCCGGATGGCACCAAGCAAGCAAACAATCTACAGACCCCTACCCGGGTCAAAACCACCCAATAAGTCACTCCACTCATCTGCTCACTTCAGAGATCCTCTATCGGCCCCCTGGGTCTCCGGCTCAGGCCTTGGCCTCCGATAGAAATAACCGTGTCTGGAGTGCAGGACCTCGTGGCGCGATAACGAGATAAGTCTGTTTCCCCACCGGGGCTATGGGGAAACCGGAGCTACGCACGGTAATGCAGGGCAGTAACAAATAGGGTCTACCCCCTCGGGGCTATCTGAAACCGGGCTGCACAGAAATAGCAGATATGCACCAGACAGTAACTTGAGATAGAGATGCAGTTCCCTCTCGGAGGCTATGCAGAGCCAGGCTTTTGTGTCTTCGTCAGGTGCTATGGGGAAGCTTCATCCCATCTTAGTCCAAGGCCAGGGATGGCATGCCACTCCTTGGAGTGGCAACCACTCGCTCGGTGGGCGACGATTACCAACCCAGGGGCGGCGAGGACGCTGTGGGGGCCCTCACGCCACAGCAAGTCTCGTAACAAGCAAATAGCACATATAAATAGTAAGCATGTATAAGCGAAAAAGACTATACGAAATCTGATTCTTATTACGATCTCTTTCTGTACTAAACTGAATCTTTACTGATTATACTGATTTGAAATCTTTCTTTAACGTTGGCTAATCTATAGCCAATATCTCAACTTCAATAGAATGGCTGATGCAGCCAGCCACAAAGCTGTCTGTCTATCTGGTTTTACTTTACTAGCTTATATTCTGAAAATCTGTTTCTTTTTATTCTATAACATGCTTGCTAATCTTACAATAAGCTATTCTGAATCTGGAATGCTAACTTGCTCTTTGGCGCATACTTTTTTCTATCTTTTGGACTGAAATATGATCTGACACGCAAACCAGAATTTACTAGACTTACTCAATTCCTCAACATTCAACTCCGAGGGTAAATGCGGAGTTTACTGTGATTCATATAGCTAAAGCTTTCTAACTTGCCGAAGAACAACTTCACATACCTTAACCTCGAGTTATCCGGCGGTCGGACGAGGCTGAAGTCGATACTCGGCTATTTCTCCCAAGCATTTCATATACATCGTTGATTAGAGCTAAATACAACTTTATTCTGAAGGACGACGTCAAATTTTGATATAATTATAGCTAAACTTAGGCTTATCGAAAAAAGGTCGAAAACTTGCTATTTTCAGAAGTCGAGAAAGGAGAAATATTCACTTCACAGCTAGGAGCACATTAACACTAAGTTGGAGCAATTCTACCTTAGTCAGGTAGCTCGTCGATTCGCCGGCCGTATTTTGCGAAACAAATCCGTAGGAATGCTCCCTGCTGCTAAATACCTCGGTACCTAAGGTTAATTTGAGATTAGACTTCGTTTGGCGGCGTAATCAAACGATTATATAATACTTTCATGCGTCCCTCTTTGTTTCTAGAGTTTTCTGGAAATTATTTTAAGGAAATAACATCACAAACTGAAGTGGGGGCTTTATATACTTGGGCCTGGTCAAGGACAACGTGTCGCGGAGCCAACGCGAGGCTCCACCTCCGCGACACGTTGACATCGCGGAGGAGCTTAAAAATAATCAGGACCTATAAGTCGCATTCTGGAATGCGATTTATAGAAATTGCCTTGCGACGGGCGACTTGGCGCTTGTCCGATTCTCCCGGGCCTTTTTCTAGCATTATGACTTTCAAATATGCTTAACTAGCGTGCGAGTAGGCCGACTAGATACCAAAAATCTTACGGGGTGTAACAAAAAAAATCTCTCAAGTGTCAATTTCTTGTAACTCTAAAAATGCAGACAACAATGTAAAGAAAAGTTTTATATTTTCGTTATCTAATTTTATACTGAGGCTAAAATAAATATACAAGTGAGTCTGAACATTATAATGTGAGCATGCTGGGGGCTAAAATGAACACATGTAGAAATTATTATCGATACAAATTGGTTTATCTTTCTCTAGTTTGCTAGTCGGAACTTATGCCTATGGATTAGAACTCGTATTTAGCTTCAACTTAAGAATCATGAACCTTCCGACTACATTTATGTGATAAGAAGAAATTCTGTATTCTAGCCATACAAAACCGATTCCACACTTAACTAACTGACTTTCGAGGTATATTTCTATCTGAAGGTAAAATCAATTCTCAATTTTCCCAAACAAAGAACAGATCATATCCTATTAATTCACAACTTTCCAATTTTACGTATATAAATTGAAGCCGGAATTTCTGAATTTACATTAACATTGGCCAAACATTAACGCAGTAAGAACAAGAATTAATAGAACAACCATGGAAGAAAAGATGCAAAAACCAGATGATCAACAGTACATTTCAATACCATTGTTCCTAACCTCGGCAAGAAGTGAAATTAGCCACTCATTTGTGGATTAAACATCGTTAAATAGTGTAAATCATACAAACAATTGAAAAAGAAAGGAGAGAAAGGGATAGAAAAACCCTACGAATTTCATTGCCCTCAGCTGTAACCGTTCTTGCTCCACCCAATCGGACTAATTTAAAAATGAACCTAAATTTCTATTTATACTAGTGGGAATTTTTCCGGAATAACAAGCAACGTGTCTGGAGTGCATCACTTGAACACTGCCTCCATGACACGATGCAAGCGTGGAAACTCTGGAATTTGGCCGTCCGAGTTAATTATCCCCAACGTGGCACGGCAAGCAACGCGGAGCTTGCCCGGCGTGACACGGTGCGAACGCGCACCTTCCTTTGGAATGTCAAGTTCCAGGTAATTGGGTCCAACGTGCCCGCGGCTCAATCGCGGACCCTCTCTTGAAATCCTTGCAATTAAATCTCCCGGACCGAATGCATCCACGATGGCAGCGTGACAGCTCCATCGCGGAGCCTCTTATTTCTTGCTTCCTTGGCCAATTCCTTGCTCGCTCCCGAGTCCATCTCCGATTCCTCCCAACATGCATCTTAGCTCCATAAAAAGTACATTTTCCTGCAAAACAACGATAATCATGCATTTGAGTATCACTTGGGCATACTCAATACTTGGATCATGTTTATCTATGAATACAGTGTAATCTTACAACCATCAGAGGCCAAAACCTCCAAAACAAGGGGTTGTGGGAATCATGGTAGATTAACAAACTAGGGTTGCACAAAGTGACTCAACACCAATGCAAAAATCTTGTATTGTATTCTCTTCATATTTAAATATTTCTTAACGGTTTACTTGCTTGAGCCTAGAGAAGTAGAGATTAGGAAAAAATAATTACAACAAAGCCTTGGTCTTTACGATCATTGTATTAACTTGAGCTATGGTCGCATGATAGTTAAATTTGGAACAAATTGATAACGGTTAGTTTGAAATCGCTCATGAGTCTTGACCCGGTGATTGAGTGCATATCAAATAGGGATGAACCGATCGTTCGGAAGAACCCTAGTTATCAGTTCTACATAACATACATCATAACATCACTTAACTGAATCGATTGACTCAAAGATGAAATCTGAAAGTCATGAGAGTAAAATTGAACTTATTGAGTTAAAACCTACTTCAGAAAATATATAGATGTAGAAATCTCATGAATGAAAAACATGCATAAGCGAAATTATGAGGAACATTGGGAGGTGTCTTGGCAGGCATACCATGATAGAGCTACGTGGTCCCAACTATCACACTCCAGTGGGTAGAGCCGTCCAAAAGCTTGCCGAGCTAGGGACGATACCATGAATCGATATCAATCTCAGTGGGCTGATAGGGCTGGGTATAGCTCACAAGGAAGGTCACGAAATAATGTATATAAGTATAAACCTACGTTGGAACGTAGTCCTGAGGCATAGGTGATCGACCCTTAGCCTACTCGATTGCTAGACACTACTCTAAAACATGCATATGATATACATTGTTATTCAACGAAGCTTCGGCATCGTCTATTGTGAGCTCAATCATCAAATATATCTCAAAGCTGAAATCATGCATATGAGAAGCTTTAACTCTGTAACACTAGCTCAAATTATTATCCAGGACTTCGTGAAATCTGAAAAACTAAAGAAATGTCACAGAATGACTCACCTAATGAGCCGTTGGAAGCTTATAACAACTCTTTAGGTCAACCGTGAGGAGAATGCCAAAGAAGATAGACAGTGTTCCTAACAAACGACCTCACGAGTTGTGATTCGGTGTTGAGCCCGCAAGTGTACAGATCGTACAAGTAATATAGTGGCTCTTTTAAGAACCGGATTATCGAACCCACGGGGCCGGACCCATTCCTCTAACTATCCATTTCTAGTGTGTTCTTAAATACCTAAAGTGTCGGTGATAGACATTTTCGATTAAGAATAAGGTAGTCTAAGTTTGGGTCAACGAAATATTCTGAAAGTACTCTAGGAGCAACATAGAGTTAAAACCGGATAATCATGCGATAATACGATTTGCAATGGAATAAGCATGGAACTATCCAATTTTATTTCACATAGATTGGTGGATGTTCATGGTGCTCGAGCCACTAAACACAGCAATCTAGCCTCACTGCATCATTGTGAGCGAGTTTAATTTTCTAGTCACGGGCAATCAATTATGTTGTGGTTTGCAGGGGAAACGATTAGGGACTTTCGTACGTCTAACCATTTAACTTTAACTTAGCCTCACAACTACTTTGTTGAGTGGTGATGTGACATCCCAAGTTGGTCTTTCACCAACCCACGTGTCAACCAAGCACGGTGTTAGGTATATTTCTATACAAACACAAGAACCTCTCCCGAGATTTACTTCATGCTCCCCACATTCTCATGTTCTGACCCAAGTAAATGCCTTCTCAGAAAACTAATACCCAAGCTAACAAATATGCTTTCATGGTGATCAATCATAAAAACAACCAACAAATTAGAATGCAAGACGAGAAATAATAATCAATAACTAATTCCAAAACAAGTTCTTAAAATCACAATCATAATCCATGGCTTCAACCTAGAGAAGAGGGTTCTAGCCATTCATGTTCATCAAACCTGCCACTACTATTAATCTACTCTAATCTACATACTTACACGAGATTGATAGATGTAGAAGGGAATTTGACAAACGCTAGCTGAGTTCTCCCACTTCTCCCTTCTCTCCCTGAAATCCAGCATAAAATCGTGACCAAATGGGATTAGGAGCTAAGAGTCTATTTATAGTAAATGGAGGAACGTGCTAAATTTGGCTTTGTCGTGGAACGGCTCACGTGTCTGGAGTGTATCGCGGAGCACTGCCTCCATGTTTCTGGAGGCATCATAACTCACGGAACAACACCCGAAATTTGGCCTCGGCAGCATCACCGCGTTGGCAGCGTGGCACGGCTTGCTTGGGCACGCGTTGACACCATCTGTCGCGCGGCCTACTCTTAGGTGACACGTTGCCAACGCGCAGGTGGGCTGTTGTGTGCAGCCTGCCTGCCGTGGCACGTTGCCGACGCGCAGGTGGGCTGTTTTGTGCCTCCTCTTTTCCGACATTCGCGTGTTAATTCCGTTTCCAAGCCTCTACTTCACCAACTCATGGATTGGCTCCTCAAAAGTCATCAAAACCTACAAAACAAAAAGGCTAATCATGTTGGTTAGCACATATCTTCACACATTTGCCATAAAATCACATGAAAATGTATAAGATAGTAACTTAGCTAAACAAGACTAATTTAGGTTATCAAGCGTCATTCGGGCATGCTATTTTTGCCCGTGATCAGTCAGGCCCAGGCTCGTTAAGTCTCTGAGCCGGGATTCGGGAAGCTTGTGATGTTGCCAGTAAACTCGACGGGAGGTCACCACGAGTTGTCAGTAGTGGGGATGACTCGTCAGGTCCCCCCGTTAGGAGCCGGTAGAATTTTTCCAGTGAACTTGATGAAGGGACCCAGCGACTCGTTGGACACGGCCAGCGAGTCGTTGAGTGCCCGTTAGGGACACTTGACAATTTTTCCCAGCAAAATTCTAAGGAGCTAATTAGTAATTTTATGCCCTCCAAGCCTTAAACACGTCATTTTTAGCTTCAGTTCCAAACATTTGAGTGGGGGTAATGGGTCCTTTTCCTTATTCCCCACTCAGACTTCGAAAAATAACGTGAAGTTCCTCTCAGATAAGTTCAAGGCATCAACTAGGGCATATTGGTCTTCTTCAATTTTCAAGTAAATTCTTTTAGTTTCTCGTCAGGTATGTGGGTATTCAACAAGGGAAATTATTCTTTCCTTATGTCCCATAAATTCTTCCATAACTTCTCTATTAGTTTTAGCCACACAGTGTTTTGAATATGAAAAAATTACATGTTATTAATCGTCAATCACTCATAGAATGATATTCTCATTTATTATTGATACGAACTCCATCAGTTCTTACTTAATTTATCGAGATTCTTGCAAGAGTGAATTGAAGACTTAAATTCTTGTATGAAGATGATTTTTCTTGAAAATTTCCCTCTAGTGAATTAAGCATGTTTTGGTTTGAATTTTCCTGAGATTCTTTTATATAGAGCAGGCAGATATTCCATAAATAAGAATAATTTTAGACTTGATAAATTAGTTTTCTTAAATTCTTGAGTTGTTTCTATATTATGGAATTCCCGTGTTGTTGGAGACTGATTCGAATTCTCTATCTGCTCAACGGTTTTAGTTTAGTTAGAATGTAGAACCCTTTCAGAACTATGCATAAATTGTCAACTAATCAGTTTGACTATAGAAATTCTCAGTGTCGGTAGTACCTCCATGCTCTGAGAATTTGAATCGGGGTGAGTTATTTTTCCATTGAGCGGTAATGGCATATGAGATATATATTTCGACTTGCCTGGACCCTAGTTCCGTTCAGTTTGTTCTTTAACGGTTATGACGCTTCTAGATGAGCAGCTGACTAGTCTAGAACCCAGTTTCAGAGTGCAGTACGATAAGACTCTCGGGGGTACTTTCAATTATATGTGCACGACTGACAGTCTTGGACCCCAGTTTTGAGCTACTCCCGGCCTAGTAGTTAGTATAGCTTTTTCAGTGGGAGTAGGACGTAGGGCTTGGGGTTCCGGTGCACCCAGGTTCCTAGAACTACATTGCTAGCATAGGTTACAGTTACAGATTATTGGCCTGATTGGCCCTAGGCTTTGTAATCACTCGGTTCATGCCTTTATACGCATGGTATATTAGGTCCTACCGGTGAAGTGTATACATCAAGCTCACGTCGTGTTCAAGTGGTTATATGTCGGTTACAGAGAATCTCCACTAGTCAGTCCAGTCCGTTTCAGAATAAGAATCTTAGTTAGTTTCATCCCTATCGGTTGCTTTTCAGTTCGGTACGATTATCTCAAACTCAATGTTTCATGCTTAGGGCATGTCCTTGACCATCGAGCGGAGTCATGCGGCCATTTCAGACTACAGCAGTTGTTCGAGGTTAGCTTACCTGTTGGTCATTGCATGTCATTTTAGTTCATATTTATATTCAGTTATGTATCTCCACTTACTCGGTACATTCAAAGTATGATGCATACTTTTGTTGTATCATTTCATGATACGGCGGGTTCTCGGAGTTCAGCACAGATAATTGCCACATTCAGAGTATCCCACCTCAGCAGTTGAAGTGTGAGTCCTCATCATCTGAGGAATAACTTTTTTCCAGTCATTTATTAGTTTTATTTAGATTTAGGGGATTGGCTGAGGCTTGTCAGATAACTCCTTAGCTAAATAACTCAGGATAGACATGACTTCCAGTTTATTTAGTGTTATTTAAATATTTAGAAAGGCCCATTTGCTCCCAACTTGTCTTTTCTTAAATATTTTTATGCTTTATTATTTAAGTTTCGTTGAGCATGTTTACTCGAATGCTGGTGAATGATAGATCGAGTTGACTTGGGGTCACTTGTGGCTTCAAGTACCGTGTTCGTCGAGTGTGGGCTTCGGGGTGTGACAAACTTGGTATCCAGGCACTAGGTTTAGAGTATCCTTGGAATGTCTGGCGCATTGAGTAGACCGTTTTCATGGGTGTGAAGCATGCCACACTTATGACAAGGAGGCTACAAGATGTTATTAGGAAAATCCTCTTTTGTTCATATTCTTTATCATTATCAAAGTTCAATCCCAAAAATGCCCTTTTAATTTGTGCTCTGTTTGTTTTAGTGAACCATGCCTCCCGGGCAGCGGTAGCGGAAGAAGGGCGATAATGCCAACATACCTACCCGACCCAGCCCCCATTGTCCTCAAGATGATTCGATTTCTACCACAAGTTTAGAGAGGCCATTCGATTACTAGCTCAGACCGCTGACCAATCGGTTGAATCCAGCGAGGTTGTGCCGGTGAACACGAACGGGTGCATGCGGCTTACGAGTGCGGGACTTCACCCCATCGTTTCAAGGATTTAAAGTGGGGTAGGACCCCCAAGAGTTTGTAGATTAGGTCAGGAAGATTACATGTATTATGGGTGTCAGCTCCTCCGAGTGCTGCAACACAGTTTCCCTATCAACAAGGGGTAGCCCAGGATTTGGTATGGAAGCGAGTGAAAGGAGGGCGTCCAGCGGAAATGAGGATCGGTGGAGTGGGAGGTTTCCACACAGCTTTTCTGGATAATTTTTCCTTCGGGAGTTGAGGGAGGCTAAGATGGCAGAGCTTATAAACCTACGAAGGGCAGCCGAGACGGTGGAGGAGTATGCTGGAGTTTGCAGACAACAAAGTTTTCTCGAGATGGTAGCCGATCAAGGGCTCGTATGCTGACGTTCGTTAATGGAGTATCTAATCTGGTCCTCAGGAGTGTAGGACTTCAATGCTGATCAGGACATGGACCTCTCTGGCCTAATTGTTTATGCCCAGCCCAGTTAGCAGGCGGAAGGCGAAAGATGTGGAGTTTAAGAACAAGCGGGTAGAGCTGGTCATTCAGATTTTGGCCACCAGAGATTTTGGCGGTGGTAGCCACCTTAACAACAACAATAGCAACAGTGAAGGCCCAGTACCTAGCTCGATCGGCGCCCCAACTGCAGTCCCCCAGGGATCGGAGGGATGATCATCGGCACTCGGTCCCAAAGTTCACAGTATAGGGAACATATATCCAATTTGCCCTTAGTGTGGCAAGAATCATCTTAGAGAGTTTCTACAGGACAGGGATGGCTGTTTCAGTTATGGATAGCTCGGGCATCGGGTAAAAGAATGTCACTTGGCGGGCGGGGAAGATCACAATCCACTACCTCAACGGCTCCGGCAAGACGACCGGTTCCAGCAGGCCAGCTCTGTCAGGTACGAGATGGCGGTCAGCGCCAGAAATCATTTTTATGCTCTCTCTCTTCTCGTGGGATAGGAAAGCTCACTGAAAGTAGTTGCTGTATGTTACGTCTCTTCTATCTAGAAGTATATGACCTCTTAGATCAGGGGAATACTCTTTCATTACAGACTATATATATAGCAGTTCAGTTCAATATCAATCTAGAGGTGCTATTAGAACCCTTCTGAGTCTCTACCACCCCGAGTTAGCGAGTCGATTAGAACCGGCCAGGTGTATAGAATTGCCAGTCTAGGTCTGAATAAATTCATTCCATCTGATCTTGTAGATCTAGAATGGTCGACTTCGACCTTATTCTCGGCAGGGATTGGTTACACTCACTGCTATGCCTCAGGCGGCTAACGAAACTAGAGTTGTCAAGTTCCAGATTCCCAATGAGCCAATATTAGAATGGACGGGCAATAGTTCAACACCTAGAGATGAGTTTATTTCCTACCTTAAAGGCCCATAAACTCATTTTCAAAGGATGTCTATATCACCTGGTTCGGGTCAAGACTCTAACTACGAGACCCTATCCATTGATCGATTCTAGTCGTCGGTGAGTTCCCGAGATGTATTTCTGAAGATCTTCACAGGTTCTCCTGAGATAGGTAGACTTAGGAATAGATCTCCTCCCAGATACTCAACCCCATCTCCATACCTCCTTACAAGATGGCTCTCACTTCAGGCAGGAGTTGAAGGAGAAAGCAAAGATCTTCTTGACCGGGGTTTTATCGAGACACAACATCTCTGCAGGGTGCTCCGGTGCTATTCATGCGTAAGAAAGACGGTACCCTCAGAATATGCATAGATTACCGTCAACTGAACGAGGTCACAGTAGAACAAGTACCCTCTGCCTAGAATTGAATCTGTTTGATCAGCTTCGATGAGCCATCTATTTCTCAGATCCGTCTCGGTCAGTGCCATCGGTTAAGAGTTAGAGCGAGTGACATACCGAAAACAACATTCAGACCTCGGTATGGTCACTACAAGTTTATTGTTATGTCTTTGGATTAAAGAAGGCTCCCCATAAGCCTTCGTGGATTTGATGAATAGGGTTTTCAAGAAGTACTATGTAGTTGTATTGTATTTGTGTGACATTCTGAGTGCCAGGAAATGAGGAAGAGCATGTCAATCACCTAAGGATAGCATTATAGACCCTCAGAGATCGCTAGTTATTCGCCAAGTTCAGCAAGTGTGAATTCTGGTTGAATTCTGTGACATTCTTGGGTCATGTGGTATCGGGTGAGGGGATACAAGTAGATCCCCTTAAAATAGCAGCGGTGAAGTATTGGCCCAGACCTACCTCTCATACCGGAATCAGGAGTTTCATCGGCTTAGTAGGCTATTACCAAAATGGTTTTTGTGGAGGTTTCTCCACCAGAGCATCCCCTCTGACCAAGTTAACCCAAAAAAGGGTGAAATTTTAGTGGTGGATGAGTGTTGACGGCTCGAATCCGCGCATACCGCCCATTACGGGTCGTGCAAGTAATATAGTGGCTCTTTTTAAGAACCTGAATGTCGAACCCACAGGGACTGGAAAAATTCAACTAATTATCAAATTCAAGTGTTAAAATAAACTTCACAATACAAAATCATAAAAAAAATAAAAAAAATAAAAAAATTTAATTAAGTTTAATTTTGGTCAACGAAATATCCTGAATTCACTCTAGGAGCAACATAGAGTTAAAACCAGATAATCATGCGCTAATATGAATTGCAATGGGTTAAGTGTGAAACTATCGATTGTCGTCTCACACATAATCGAGAAATTGCATGCTCATGGCCTTTTGAGCCTCTAAGCACGACAAACTAGCCTCGCTGCATCATTGTGAGCGAGGATGCTGGTGTCTAGTTCGTGGGCAATTAATTTATGTTTAATGGTTTACGTGAAATGATTAGGGACTCTCGTACCTAATCATTTTAACTCAACAACCTCACAACTACTTCTTCGAATGGTGATGTGATAAACCTAATTCAGTCTTTAAATAATCCCATTTATCTTCAAGCAAGGTGTTAGGTATATCTCTATCCTAACACAAAAAATTATATACGTGAGATAAACATACTGCCTCCACATTCTCATGTCTGACTAAGTAAATGCTTTCTCAAGCATAGGCCCAAGCTAACGTGTAACATGGTGATCAATCCATAAAAACAACCAACAATCAGAATGCAAGACAAAAACAGCAATCAATAACTTAATTTCAACACAGATTCATAAAATCACAATCATAATTCATGGCTTCAACCCTAGAAGGGTTCTGACCATTATGTTAAATAAAACTACAAGAAACTACAACTAAATTAACATACTTACAAGAATTGGTAGATGAGAAGGGAATTTGACAAACGCTAGCTGAGTTCTCCCACTTCTCCCTTCACTCTAGGTAGTTTTCCAGGCAAAATCGTGACCTCATGGATTTAAGAGCTATGGGACTTATTTATAGTAAGAAATGATAAACGTGCATAATTTAGCCTGTCGTGGAGACAGCTCCGTGTCATGGAGTGTATCATTGGAGCACTGCCTCCGTGACTGGAGGTAACGCAGGCTCTCTGAAATCACCAAAAATTGACCCAGGCGGCCCCTTGCCGCGTTAGCGGCGTGTCCGTTGCTTGGGAAGCGCGCTAGGTGGCCTTGGTCGTGCAGCCTGCCTGTCGTGGCACGTTGCCAACACGCAGGGGAGCTGTTGCGCACAGCCTACCTGCCGTGGCATGTTCCAACTTTGCAGGTGGGCTGTTTAGCGCATCTTCCTTGCCGACGTTCGCATTTTAATTTCGATTCCAAGCCTCTCTTCACCAACTCATGGATTAGTCCCTCAAATTCTAAACCAAAACCTACAAAACAAAAAGACTAATCATGTTGGTTTGTACATGTATTCACATTTATATAAAATTACATGAAAATGTATATAATTAATTAGATACCCAAGTCTAAATTAGGTATAAAGCATCACTTTCGGGGCATGCTATTTTGCCCGAAATCGCAACCCACTCTTAAGTCGTACGTTGTCCTCGAACAACCTTTTACACCTCATGCATATGGAGACTCACACATAACTACTTTAGCAAGATAATTCAAGCTACGACTATGATGATTGCGTAAGGTAGGAAGCTAAAAATAGAGCATGCACGATTTAATCCATGAAATGATATACAACTCCGTTAAGACTTCTAGCCTCAAGAATCGACTCTCAATCTTATGACTCATGCGAATCAACTGATCAAGAAATCCAAGCCTGAGATTATATCCTTCATTTAACATGTTCCCTCACGGAAATAGAGTTACCCATTTTCACACACAAATTTTTTTTAAATCACAACATGTGTGGGTACATGAATAGATTTACGCTCACTCTCACAAGAATTCACATGCATCATAATGACCCATAAAAGCTTGCCCTTAGTGTTTTATTCCACTAATTTAAGGATGTATGAATGTAAGATCCAAGTAGGACCTTTTAGGTTCTAGTGTAGCTAAGGGACGGGTAGGTACTTCTGGCAGTAATAGTGACTATCTTCCCTAAGCGCTGTACATGGCCCTCATTACGAACTTCCCTTCTCTTACTTCACCTTTATCTTTTTCAGCTTTCCTTTTTCCTTTTTTTGTTTTCCCCTTTCTTTCAACACTCTTAGCTTGTGAAGTAAGGAGTTCTATATGTAGCTTTCATTAATTTCCTTGCTTATTCCTTACTAATACTCAACATATTCAACAAGTGTCCCTTGACCTTTCTCAACTTTTACAACTGCCACTTTTCCTTCTTTTTCATTCTTCTCACTCCTTTACTCTTTAGTATTTTTCACTTAAGCGCTTGAGTTTTGGATCAAATTCAAGGCTAATGAAAAAAGGTCAAGAAAGCATGTTGGCTATCAAAGAATAGGCAAAGGCTCAATGGGAGGCTAACTAGGATTAATTATTCAAGGCTAGGTAAAATGAGGATAACATTTGGGTTCATTCAAAGAAATGCCTAAATCATCTCTACAATTCACATCCTTCATTTCATTTTATAAACACAGGGCAAGTTCTAGACAATCCACAATAACCCAGAATACTCAAAAACCTTACACTCATGGCACATGCTCAATTCAAAGACACATTCAGCAGACTCTTAGCTAATCACCAGAATTCGAATTAAGCTTCAATCATATTGCAGATAAATTCAAAGAGCCTCAGTGTCTCACACAAAAAGTTATACACTTGAATGCTTCAACATTGAACATACCTGCATCTTACAATCATTTATAACACATAGCAAGAACATCAAGCATCAATTAGCTACGGGCTCTGAATCAAAATCCTATCGACTAATTTTTCACAAGACGGTCGTCATCCATTCGTCGTCGGAAACAATCCCTAACTGACTAAAACATTATATACGAGACAAAGAAAATTTTTCTTCTTCGGTTTAAAGACCCCCGTCGGAAAAGAACTGAAAAGAAAAATCAACGGGTGATGAAGTGCTTGCTTGACTCACAAATTTTTCAAATTTTTCAAATTTTCACAAGCATTGGCATTCACCAAAAATACATTAAGCACAAAAATTTTGAAATTTTCTCACCCCACTTAAATCATGCTATGTCTCCCATAGCATCAAATTAACTTTAAAGGATGAGAAATAGTCCTAGCCTCTATGCTAACTAACAACATGCTTTCCTTTCAAGTTTTCAGAGGTGGGTGTTCGACCCCACACTTCTTCTATTCCATGCTCTTTAGCTTCCACCTTCTCGGTACTCAAACTTCCCTCCATCTGTGCTTAACTTTCCACCAAAAACACAAACAAAAATGAAAATAACAAAATTAACACAAAAATCAAAATTAACAAATTATACCTGAGGTACACTTGGGTTTTGCCTCCCAAGCGCCTTATTTTACGTGGTAGACGACGTGGTATCCCCCCAGGACCTCCTCATACCCGGGTTCTATTTCAGAGACATACCTTCTTTTGTTGTTTAGAAACAACCTCCCTCTGTTCTGTCTTTCTGCTTCTTCTCAATTTGAAGCCCTCTATCGAGACCGAGTGCAGAGCCATGTGGCATTCCTTCGGCCGTGCACCTATGGAATCCTCCCACCCCACACTCATCCTCGACAACACACTAACCTAACAAAGGTTTCTGTAATTGTGCGGATGGGTTCATTTTTTGGTCAGCATAGGAAGAGTTCTTCATCGTCAACCCTCATTTTCAGGTCCCTGCTTTCAAGTCATTCACCGCTCCTCCGGTGGCCAAGAATGGCACGTCCCAAGATCGGGGGTACTGGTCATCAACCTAAAAAATCTAAGACAATAAAATCGGCGAGTATAATAAACTTACCTACTTTGATGAGAAGGTCCTCTATTATTCCATCAAATTGTCACTCGCGACTTGTCAGCCATCTGCAGCATCAACCTTGTCGACCACGGTTTTCCCAGCCCCGGAGGTTGAATAAGGATAAGGGCATTAGATTAGCTGGCATTTAATCACACAAAGTCGTACCACCTCAACTTTACCAATTTGTATGGGAGGGTAAAAATCCATGGGTCTTTGAGCTTCTTTGGCATTTTGCTCAATACCTGTGACTGCACTCCTCGGTCAGTGCTACCGATCTGGACATCCACCAATCTAATGTTGCCATCATGTCCTTCAAGTATTTAGCATACTTGGGCATTCACGCAAGACATCAATAAGAGGCAAATTTAGCGAAGTTCTTGGAAACTTTCAAAGAACTTTTTGAAACATTCCTCCTCCTTGCTCTTTCTAAATTTCTGCGGGAATGGTGGTGATGTCTGTCTTTGTATCAAAGTTGCATATTTTGTTGCCCGGCCTCTGATTAAAAACCCGATGCTCCCGGTGGATGGTCTGGTCTAACCAGCTCAGGCTGCCTCCTTTCTTAGCTCTTTAGGCACTACATCAGCTAACTGCTTACCGCTTCTAAGATTGATGGCATTGACTTGCCGGGGTTAGGATATGCGTCTCTTGGTAATCCCCCTGCGACCTCATGTTTTTGAAGCGGCTGCTATCTGACCCACTTGTTTTCAAGATTGCGGGTGGCTACTTGCTGATTCATTAAGTTTGTTGCCATCTGCGCACGATTTTCCGCTAGCGATTCTGGGTCTCTATAATTTTGCGATGTTTCCTCAATGCTGCGCGGCTGCCATCATTCTACCTATTACGGCCCGATCTTCTTGTTGTTGAGGGTGCTGATACCCTTTCTTTTAGTTTCCCCCAAGAAAAATTTGGGTGGCCACCATACTTAAATTTAAATTTGGAGTTGTTTCCAAAATTCTGATTCCATGCATTACCAACAAAGTGGCCCGATTGGGATTGGCTCCACAAGATTCATTGTGCCCAATATTACTGCAGATTTCACACCAGCTAGGAGCTTGCTGGGCTGCGTGTTAACCTGGCCCTGGTGTTTGTTCATCTCCGGTTTTATTGAACTGGTTATCATCTAATCTTGAGCAAGCTAACGGTCTGCCAGACATTCATTCCATCAACCTCTATCCACCCTAATCTCTTTCACGCCTCTTGATGACTAGCTGTGCCACTCTGGATTTCCTTGTGCAATTCTGTTCAACAAAGTGTACAAATCATCATATGTCTTCTCCAAGGCTTGCCACCCGATGCATAGTCTAGTAGTATTTTTGTGTGTGGGTCCAGACATTATACAAAGGTATGGGCCAGCACTTCATTTGATTTCTGGTGATGAGGCAGTCTCTCAACAATGACTTGAATCTTTCCCAAGCCATATATAAGTTCTCATCGGGCTTACGCAGGCACCAGTATTTCACTTCGCAACTTTGCAGTTTTGCACAGAAGAATCGATAAGGAACTTCTTAGCCAAGTCATTCCATGAAGCTATGGAGTTCGGTGGCTCAGCCTTCAACCACTTTTTTGCCTCTCCCAACAATGAGAATGGGGAAGAGGGTCAGTCGGACATAATCACGTGGACACGCCGTTGAGGACAAACGTATTGCTAATCTCTAGAAAGCTTTGTAAGTGCTACTGTGGTCCTCATGTGCCATCCCGGTGAATTGACCGCTAGAATGTGCTGCATTTTGCCACCATATTCTGTTTAAGCTCAAAAGTTCCCTCCAGGCTTTACGGATACAAGAGTTCATTCACATAACTTGGGATTGCCACTTCAGCGAACTGATCTGTTGTGCCATTGCTTCCGATGACAATTGTGCTTGTCACGGGTGGTTGTTGTTGTACCTTTTCTTGGAATCTCTTAGCTTTTGCTCTAGGCCTCCTTCGCAAATGGATTTGACGTTCAGGTTCAAGCAACGGTTCCACAAGCTCTCTATTTTTAGCCATCTCGGCAGGACAATATGTCACTTGCAAATAATCAGGCTAAGACCAAGTTTCTCAACACTTAAGAGGAAATTTAAAAATCACACAAAAGCGGTGAGTCTATCAAAAACTTCGCGAGGTCCGACAACGGCGCCAAAAAGCAGCGGATCGAATCCACGCATACCGCAAGCGTGCGGGTCGTACAAAGTAATATAGTGGCTCTTTTTAAGAACTGGAATGTTAGAACCCACAGGGACTGGACCCATTCCTCTAACTGTCTATTTTTGAGTGCTGATCTTAAATGCCAAAAATGTTGATTAGAGAAGTTTTCGAGGAGATTTAATTAAGTCTAATTTTGGTGAAGCGACATGTTCTGAAGTCACTCTAGGAGCAACATAGAGTTAAAACCAGATAATCATGCGCTATTACGAATTGCAATGGGTTAAGTGTGAAACTATCGATTGTCGTCTCACATCAAATTGCATGCTCATGGCCTTTCGAGCCTCTAAGCACGACAACTAGCCTCGTTGCATCATTGTGAGCAAGGATGCTAATTCTAGTTCGTGGGCAATTAATTATGTTGTGGTTTACGTGAAAATGATTAGGGACTCTCGTACACCTAATCATTTAACTCAACTTAACCTCCCGCTACTTCTTCAAGTGGTGATGTGATAAACCAAAGTCGGACTTTAAATAATCCCGTTTGTATCAACCAAGCAAGGTGTTTAGGTATATCTCTATCCTAACATAAAAGTCGTGAGATACAAACATGCTCCTCCTCACATTCTCATGTCCTGACCTAAAGTAAATGCTTTCTCAATCATATGCCCATGCCCCCAACATGTATGTTTCATGGTGATCAATCTAAACAACCAACAATCGAATGCAAGACAAAAACAACAATCAATAACTTAATTCCAACGCACAAATTCATAAAATCTAATCATAATTCATGGCTTCAACCCTAGAGGAAGGGTTCTAGCCATTCATGTTAATAAAACTACAGAAACTACAACTAAATTAACATACTTACAAGAATTGGTAGGTGAGAAGAGAATTTGACAAACCCTATATGAGTTCTCCCACTTCTCCCTTCTCTCCCTAGGCGGTTTTCCAAAATAAAACCAGTGACCCCATGGTTGGGAGCTAAGGGCTTAATTTATAGTAAATGAGAAACGTGCATAATTTAGCCTGTCGTGGGCGGATCCGTGTCACGGGTGTATCGCGGAGCACTGCCTCCGTGACACGGGTAACGCGGAAGCTCTCACGGAAATCACCAAAAATCAACCCTAGGCATCCCTTTGCCGCGTTATCATGTCACGCTGCTTGGGCAGCCGCTAGGTGGCTGGTCGCGTAGCCTGCCGTAACGTTGCCAACACGCAGGTGGGCTGTTGCGCGCAGCCTGCCTGCCGTGGCACGTTATGGCAGCGGGTGGGCTGTTTACATCTTCTTTGCCGACGTTCACGTTTAATTCCGATTCCAAGCCTCTACTTCACCAACTCATGGATTAGTCCCTCAAATTCATTAAAACCTACAAAATAAAAAACTAATCATGTTTAGTTAGTACATGTATTCACATTTATATAAAATTACTTGAAAAATGTATATAATTAATTAGATACCCAAGACTAAATTAAGGTATAAAGCATCGCTCGGACATGCTATTTTGCCGAGATCAAGTGTGAGAACAGTTTGTCAGGAGTTAAAGACTCGACTCACTACTGCTCAGTTTTGACCTTGCTAGAAGGAATAAATGAGTTTGTTGTATAATGTGGCGCCACTCTATAGTTTGGACTTGGTTGCGTTACGTGCAGTGGGGCAAGTATTAGCCTATGCCTCCAGACAACTCAAAGTCCATGAGAAGAAATATACGACTCATTACCTAGAGTTAGCAGTAGTGGTATTCACATTGAAAATATGGAGACACTATTTTTACGGGGCTCACGTGGAAGTTTTCACCGATCACAAAATCCTTCAGTATGTGGTTTGTAGAGAGGACCTAAACTTGCATCAGAGATAGTGGTTGGAACTGCTAAAGGATTATGACATGAGTGTGTTGTATCACCTGGGTTGGGCCAATGTGGTGGACGACGCCCTAAGCAGACGGTCTATGGGAAATGTGGCTCACAGTGGGACAAGAGTGAGTTAGCGAAAGAAGTTCCCTTGGGCTAGCCCGGTTAGGGGGTGCACTTTGTGTATTCAGCTGAAGGTGGCTGGTGGTAATGCAAAGTGGGTCAGATTCATCTTTGGTAGTTGAAGTCAAATCCAGATAGGATGAGGATCCCACTTTACTTAAATTTGGGGAAGTAGTCCTCAGAAAGATATAAACTTTCTCCCAAAGGAGATGGGGTGCTCGTTACCGGGGCAGGTTGTGTATATTGGATGTTGGTAAGTTGAGACAACAGATGCTAGCCAAGGCACACAACTCGAGATACTCTCTTTACCTAGTGCTACTAAAATGTACAGCGACTCGCGGGATATTTACTGGTGGAACAGCATGAGAAAAGGGATATAAGCGAATTTGTAGCATAGTGCCCGAAATGCCAACAGGTTAAGGTAGAACACCGGAGACCCTGGAGGCATGACTCAAGATATATATACCCACATGGAGGTGGGAAGAAGTGAATGAACTTCATTAAAGGTCTACCCCGGACTCGGCGGCAGCATGAATCAATCTGGGTGGTAGTAGATCGGATGACTAAGTCAGCTCACTTCCTCCCGGTAAAAATAATAGACTCGGTGAAGACTATGCAGAAGCTTTACATCCGAGAGTTAGTCAGACTCCATGGAGAGCCCTTGGCAATCATTTCAGACAGGGGAACAAGTTTACCTCACACTTTTGGAAGTCCTTTCCAGAAGGGACTAGGCACTCGAGTTGAACGGCACTACTTTACATCCACAGAGACCGATGGGCAAGGCGGACCATTCGAGACCACAAAGATATATGCTAAGAACGTGCGCGCGATTGATTTTAAGGGTAATTGAGATGATCATTTACCTCTTATCAAGTTTGCATACAACAACAACTACCATTCTAGCATCCATATGGCTATTTGAAGCATTGTATGGTAGAAGGTGTGATCTCTCCTATAGGGTGGTTTGAAGTTGGTGAAGCGCTACCTTGCCCAG
Source organism: Datura stramonium (assembly GCA_018107945.1). NCBI lineage: Eukaryota > Viridiplantae > Streptophyta > Magnoliopsida > Solanales > Solanaceae > Datura > Datura stramonium. Next base: position 144,961 of record JACEIK010003318.1, on the reverse strand, counting down.
TAGGGCCGGACTCGGTTCAGGGAAATGTAAAAAGTTCAGCTCATCCGAGAAAGGTTGAAAATGAAACATGTGCCATAAATCTTATGCTGATGTACGGAGAAGAGTTGGAGTTTGCAGTTGATGGCCAGGTATACACAAAATTTCTCCCATGAAAGGGTGATGGGTTTTGAAAAAGAAAGAGCTCAGTCCTAGGTATGTGGGACCTTATAAAATTTTTCCGGTGGTCGGCAAGGTGGCCTATGAGCTAGAGTTGCCTTCAAGAACTAGCAGATGTACCCAGTTTTTCCATGTATCACTTTTGAAGAAGTGCATTGGAGATCCAACCTCCGTGGTGCCATTGGATAGTGTGGTAGTCAGAGATAGTCTCACCTATGAGGTACCAGTCAGGTCCTTGACCATTAGGTTCGTAAGTCGAGGAATAGAAGTAAATAGCTTTAGTCAAGGTCCTATGGAGAAATCAGCAGGTTGAAGGAGTTACGTTGGAGGCCGAAAGCGGAAGCAGATGGCCAAATACCCACACTTGTTCTCTGGACTACATTTGTATCTTGAAATGTAAATCTTGCTTTAAGACCTTAACTAGTTGTTGAATTCAGGTCATGTAAATAAATTTTCTTTTTGACTTTTGATGTGTATATGAAAAGAAAATTCAAAGTTCAATTATATGCTCTGAAATGGAGGTAGTCATTTCGGTAGTTTTGGAATTAAATAAATGAGCATTGTTGAAAACTTTGATTGCTATTTTTTTGGTTCCTACGAGTTTTCTAACATTTGAGGACGAATATTTCCAAGGGAGATATTGTAACACCCTTAAACTCAAAATTAATATCTGGGACTTAAATTAGAAATTTGGAAAAAGCTGACGAGAAATGTTGCGGAACAACTCACCTAACGACTCGTTAGGTCGATTGAAGGGAGACCTGCCAAGAAAGATAGACCAGTGTTCCCAATGGATGAACTTACGGAGTCGTGGTCACGCCCCATGACTAGTTAAGTCTCATTGTCGAGCGGGATTGACTTGTGAAGTTGGCGGTGAACTCAACGGGAGGTCACCACGAGTGCGTCGTCGGTGGGACATTCGTCTGAGTCACTGTTAGGATCGGTAGAATTTTTCTGATGAGCTTGACGGGAGGATCCAACGACTTGTTGGACCTGGTAATGATTCATTAGGTCACCCATTAAAGGTCACGACGGTTTTCCAGCGAAATTCTGGGCTAATTAGTAATTTCCTACCCTCCCAAGCCACCACGTGATTTTAGCTTCAGTTGCAGACATTATAGTAGGGTAATGGGTCTTTGCCATTCCACTTAGACTTCCAAGAAAAATAATGTAGAGTTCCTCTCGAGAGAAGTTCGGGGCATCAGCTAGGGCAAATTGTTCTTCTTCAATTTTTAAGTAAATTCTTTTAGTTTCTCGACAGGTATGTGGGTATTCAACAAGGGAAATTATTCTTCCGTTTTGTCCCCCAAAATTCTTCCGTAACTTCTCTATTAGTAAATGAGTTTTCGAATACGATAGAATTACATGTTATTATTCATCAATCTCTCATAGAATGATACTCTCGTTTATTATTGATATGAATTCCATCAGTTCTTACTTAATTTATCAAGATTCTTGCAAGACTGAATTGAAGCCCTGAATTCTTGTGTGAAGATGCTTTTGCTTGAAAATATCCCTCTAATGAATTAAGCATGTTTGGGATAAATTTTCCTTGAAACTCTTATATATGAAACAAGCGAGATGTTCCATAAATAAGAATAATTTTTAGACTTGATAAACTAGGTTTCTTGAATTCTTGAGTTCTTGCTATATTATGGAATTGTGTTGTTAGGAATGAGTCCAATTCTCTATTAGATACTCAACAGTTCAGTTTAGTTAAGATGTAGAATCCCTTTAGAACCATGTATAAATTGTCAACTAATGAGTTTGACTATAAAAATTCTCAAGGTGTAGTAGTACCTCCAGATATTAGAATTATAATCAGAATTCAGTTATTGGTCCATTAGGCAGTTGACATTTAAGATATATGGCTTTGATTTGCCCCAGGAACGATTCGAGATTACAGTTTTGTTCTTAGATGGTTACGTCGCTTTTATATGGCTTGACTCGACTAGTGTAGAACCCCGGTTTATTATCTGGTCCCGATAAGACTCTCACGGTACTTTCAGTTACATGTCCCTGACCAGTCTTGGACCCCAATTTTTAGCTATCAACCTATTAGTTCAGTAAGGTTTTTTCCAGTAGGGAGTAGGACTTAGCACCAGCGGACCGGGGTTCCACGCACGAGGGTCCCAGAACTACGTTGCCAGCGTAGGTTATAGTTACGGATTATTGGCCTGATTGGCCCCAGACTTTGTTGATCACCCAGTTCATGCCTTCGCACCCTGGCAAGGTATATTAGGTCCTACCGGTAGGGTGTATACATTAGGTCACATCTAGCTCATGTGGTTATATCAATCTGAGACTCTCCCACTAGTGGGCTAAGTTTAGAATAGAATCTCGGTTGGTTGCTTCGATTCGATGCAGTATCTCGGTTCCGGTGTTTGGACTTGGGCATGTCCTTGACCATCACCACGAGGGTCATCTTGACCATTCCAGATTACATCGGTAGTTCAGTTTAACACCTGTTGGTCATTGTGTCATCTCGGTTCGAGACTTTATATTCAGTTATGTTCTCCACTTACTCACTTACATTCAAAGTCTTGAAACACATACTTTTTTTATGATGTATCATTTTCATTGATACTCTCGGTTTCACGCACGAGATAGTTGCCACCGTTTAGAAGTATCCCACGTTAGCCGGTTGAAGTGTGAGTCCTCATCATTCGAGGCATAACTTCTTTCTTGATCATTTATTAGTTTTAATTTAGATTTAGAGTTAGTAGGAATGCAGTAACTCCTCAGCTAGATGGCTTTAGGACAAACATGACTTCTAGTTTATTTAGTGTTATTTAAATATTTGGTGTTTACTCCCAGACATGTCTTTCTTATATATTTTATGCTATTATTTAGTTCCGTTATGCATGTTTACTCAGAATGCTAGTGAATGATACTCCAAGGGTTGACTTGGGGTCATAGCGCTTCAAGTACCGTGTTACGTCAGGGTGTAGACTCGGGGCATGAAAACTCAAACATACCACAAACAAAAAAAATAGCTGGGAGTCTTCGCTCCAAAACCATGTGGTAAGCTTAATTCAGAAATCATAAATCATAATTTGAACATGTGGGCATTGCTTAAAGCTTTATCATGCTTGGAAATACTCCATTCACATCGAAAACATGATTATAAACATGGGTAGCTCGAAAACATGCTTTCATCATAATATCTCATCATCATTATACATCCATCACAAACTCATCTTTCATGAACTTTTCATCAATGGGCTTTTTGATTCATAAAGCTAGAAACATGATTTTTAAATGAAAACATTATAAAACTTGCCCATGCTTCATAATTTAATGGTAGAAAAGATATTTAAATCATACCCATGTAAAGAGGTAGGAACTTCATGCGTTGGGTTACAACCCCTGCTAGATTAGACATAGAACAGTCATGATTTAGGGATTGGGCATGGGTTTCAAAGGAATCACCCATTCATAACCTACATACCTGTTGATATGATTCTTACACTTCTTTGATAGCCCAAGAAGAAATTGAAGAGGAATTGAAGAACACTAAGGTTGATCACAGTCTCTCACCTTCTCCCTTGCATTCATGAATGAATAAGGCCTAAAATGAACTTAACCCCTTTAAAAGTCATCATTCATAACTCAAAACAACGTATTTTAGGCCTTAGTTACTTAGAAATTACAAAAAATAGCCCTTACTAAATTCATAGAAAATAACTGCCAAGTAGTCCCACCAAGGACCTAACGGTTCGTCCTCTCGCGCGACTCTGGAATGACCGATGAAGTACAATGCTTCTCAAATCTGTTGGGCTCCTAATGGAAGACTTAACGACTCGTTGCTTGGTGACGAAGAATAGTGGTCATCCGTGATGTTCTGCCTTAGCTTCGACAAAATCATTCCCTACTGCTCATGACCCTCCCCACGGATCGTGATGACGACCATGACTTGTAGGGTCCTCCAGGCGTGAATTACTGCTTGTCTCTCTTCCTTCTCTTTTTTTACTCTCCACCTGACGGCCGACCTAATGAGTCATAGGGACTGACTATGACTCATGTCACGTCCGTGGGATCTCATTTCTCAAATTTTCAAACTCATCACGTGGGCCTCCCTACGAGTCACATCACGACTCGTGGGCTGCTCTCTGGGTCACCTCATAAACCCGTCCTGATGCACGGTGCGGATTTTAACTTTTCTCTATTTCAACTCGAGGATCGATCTTTGGGCTTCTAGGGGTATAAAAATATCTCCCCTTGGGAACATTAGGTCTGTGAATATTGGAAAACATACAAAAGAGTAGAGAAATGTAATTATCATATTCAAATATTGATCATTTAAGCCAAAAACTAACGGAATGACTATCTACGCTTCAAACTACATAGGTGAACTGAATTCCACAGATCATACATATATCGATATACATAAAAGAGAAACTCCGGGCATGAACTGAACATGAAAACTAAATAGGGTTTGAGAGTAAAACTGATACCTCAGAAGGCTGAAACTGAGCCGGTAGAGAATAAATGTGGGTATCTAGCCATCATATCTGCTTGACTTCCCGTAACTCCTTCAACATGCTGATTCCTCCATAATACTTTGGCCCCGAGAAGCTACTTCCTTATTCCTTCGAAACTGACGATCTAGTATTTTTATCAGAACCTCCTCATAACTAAGGCTGTCTTTTACACCAACGTTATCCACTGGGACAACTAGAGGCTGGATCGAGACAAACACTTCTTCAAGAGTGATACATGAAAGACAAGATGCATGGAAGCGAGTCTCTGAGGGAAACTCGAACTCATAAGCCGCACCAGCACCTCACGATCTGGTCTCGAGCCGACATAGCAGGGGCTAAGTTTCCCATTCTTTCTGAACCTCATCACTCCCTTCATAGGAAGCACCTTCAGAACCACCAAGTCATCAACTTCAGAATTCTAATTCCCGTCTCCTCACATTGGCATAGGACTTTTAGCGACTGGGTGGTTTTCAAACGTTCCCTAATAAGTTGAATCTTCTCCATAGCCTTGTGAATCGAATCTAGTCCTATCATTGCTGCTTCGCCAACCTCAAACCATCAATGGGTGACCTACACCTCCGCCCATAGAGAGCCTCCCGAACGGTGCCATCTGGATACTAGAATGATAGGCGATATTGTATGCAAATTCGATAATAGGTAAATTCTCATCCCAACTACCTTAGAAGTCGATTATGCATGGTCTCAACATGTCCTCGAGAGTCTAAATCGTTCGCTCCGCTTGACCATCCATTTGCGGGTGGAATGTTGTTCTGAACTTAGCAGTACCAAGCCCTTTTGAAATGACTGCAAGCGAGAGGTAAATTGGGTACCCCTATGCGAAATGATGGATAAAGGGCACTCCATGAAATCGAAATAGCTCTCGAATATATAGTTTGGCATAATCCTCTGCTGAATTCGTGGTTTTGATCGGTACAAAATGAGCGGCCTTGTTCAACCTGTCTACAACAACCTAAATGGAGTCATATTTCCTGCGAGTGCAAGGCAAACCTCTAATGAAGTCCATATTAAATTCTTCCCACTTCCAGGAGTGGGGATGCTGATATCTGAAGCACACCTCCGGTCTCTGAACGACATTTACTTGCTGACCCAGTTCAGACACCTAGCTACGAACTCTATGACGTGCCCGCAAATTAATGTACGGGTCGTGCAAGTAATATATTGGCTCTCTTTAAGAACTGGATTATCGAACCCAAGGAATTTGGACCCATTCCTCTAACTATCCATTTATAGTGTGATCTTAAATATCTAAAGTGTTGGTGATAGATATTTTCGTTTGGAGAATAATTAAGTCTAAGTTTGGGTCAACGAAGTATTCTGAAAGTGCTTTAGGAGCAACATAGAGTTAAAACCGATTAATCATGCGATAATACGATTTGCAATGGAACAAGCATGGTACTATCAATTGTTATTTCACATAACTGGAATTGTCAGGTTTATGGTCTTTCGAGCCTGTAAACACAGCAATCTAGCCTCACTGCATTGTTGTGAGTGAGGGTTTAATTTTCTAGTCGCGGGCAATCAATTATGTTGTGGTTTACGAGGAAACGATTAGGGACTTTCGTACGTCTAACCATTTAGCAACTTAGCCGCACACCTACTTCTTTGAGTGGTGATGCGATAATTCCAAGTTGGTCTTTCATAACCCGTGTGTCAGCAAGCAAGGTGTTAGGTATATTTCTATCCAAACGGAACCTCTCCGAGATTACTTCATGCTCCCCACATTCCTGTTGTCCTGACCTAGGTAATGCCTTCTCAAGCTATTTCCCAAGCTAACAATATGCTTTTATGGTGATCAATCATTAAAACAACCAACAAAACAGAATGCAAGGCGAAAACAACAATCAATAACTCAATTCCAAAACAATATCATAACGATTACAATCACTAATCTGGCTCAACCTAGAGGAAGGGTTCTTGCCATTGTATTGAAGTAAAACTATGCGTTAATCTACTCCTAATCTACTATTAATCTACTCCTAACTACATACTTACATGAGATTGGTAGATGAGAGGGAATTTGATAAACCCTAGATGAGTTCTCCACTTCTCCCTTCACTCCTATGCGGTTTTAAGATAAAATCGTATTAATGAAAATAAGAGCTAAGGGTCCTATTTATAGTAAATGGGGAACATGCGTAATTTGGCCTGTCATTGAGGCAGCTCCGTGTCACGGAGTGTATCGCGGAGCACTGCCTCCGTGACACGGAGGCATCGCGAAAGCTCACTGGAATTCAACCAGGAAATCGGCCTTGGCAGCTTGTTGCCGCGATGGCAGCGTGGCACGCTGCTTGGGCAGCGCGTCACCTTGTGGTCACGGAGCCCCTCATGCCGTGGCTGCGTTGCCAACGCGCATGGGGGCTGTTTTAGGCAACCTGCCTGCCGTGGCACTTCGCCGGCGGCGCCGGTGGGCTGTTTTGGGCCTCCTCTTTCCGACGTTCGCGTGATTCCCTTCTCAAGCCTCTACTTCACCAATTCATGAATTAGCTCCTCAAAAGTCATCAAAAACCTACAAAACAAAGGCTAATCATGTTGGTTAGCACATATCTTCACTTTTATATAGAATCACATGAAAATATATCAAATAGCTTGAACCAGTACGACTAATTATATAAAATCACATGAAAATATATCAAATAGCTTAGACAACACGACTAATTTAAGCTATAAAGCGTATCACGGGACCTATATTATTTCCCGTGATCACTCTACGATGTCCTTCTTCATGCCATTCAACCAATAAACTTACCATAAGTCACGTTACATCTTGGTGGCACCTGGATGAATTGAATAACAAGATCCATGAGCCTCATGCAACATCCAACTCCTCAAATCGTCAACATCTGGAACACATAGGCGACCCTGGTACCGAAGCACACCATCTCCCCCTTTGGAGAAGACCTCTACCTTCTGATTCTAAACGACTTCCTTTAACTTTACCAAAATTGGGTCCTTATCTTGCCTATCTTTTACATTAGTCACCAAGGAAGATTCTGATCTGTTCTTAACCACAACACTGCTATCGGTCGAGTCAACCAACCTAACTCCCAACCTTGCGAGTCGATGAACATCCTTCACCAGCTCCTTCTTCCCCTCATCCACGTGGGACACACTCTCCATAGAGAGTCTACTAAGTGCATCTGCTACTATGTTGGCCTTACCCGGATGGAAAATCACACTCATATTATAGTCCTTGAGTAGCTCCAACCTCCTCGTTTGCCGAAGATTGAGATCCTTCTGCGTGAACACATATTGTAAGCTCTTATGATCTGTAAATACATCCACGTGGACCCCATACAAATAATGTCACCATATCTTCATGACAAATACCACCGCGGTCAATTCAAGATCATGGGTTGGGCAATTCTTCTCATGAACTTTCAACTGTCTAGAGGCATATGCTATAACCTTTCTGTGCTGCATCAACACACACCCAAGTACGATCTTTGAAGCATCACAATACAACACGAACCCATTAGTACCCTCCGGTAGAGTTAACACCAGTTCTGAAGTAAGTCGTGTCTTCAACTCTTGGAAGGTCTTCTCAAGCCCCTGACCATTGGAACTTCACCTTCTTCTAGTTTAAGTTGGTCAAGGGTCAAGGGTCACCGTAGATGAGAAATCTTCAACAAATCTCCGATAGTAGCCGGATAAACCTAAGAAACTCCGAATATCCAAAGGATTCACCGGTCTAGGCCAAATCTTCACCGCTTCTATTTTCCGAGAATCCAACTTTATACCCTCACTTGATACCACATGGCCCAAAAATTCTATTGAATTCATCCAAATATCGCACTTGCTGAATATGGCATATAATTGGCGATCCTTGAGAATCTGAAGCACTATTCTCAAATGAGTGGCATGCTCCTCCTCGCTCCGAGAGTATACCATGATGCCATCAATAAACACAATCACAGACATATCCAGGTATGGCTTGAACACCCTATTCATCAAGTCCATAAAAGCTGCAGGAGCATTCGTTAGACCAAAATACATAACTACAAACTCATAATAACCATACCGCATCCTGAAGGCTATCTTCGGGATGTCAAACTCCCGAACTATGAGTTGATGGTACCCATATTTGAGATCTATCTTTGAGAAACACTTGGCACCCTGAAGCTGGTCAAATAAATCATCAATCCTGGGTAAAGGATACCTGTTCTTGATGGTGACTTGTTCAATTGCCGATAATCAATACATATTTGAAGAGAACCATCTTTCGTTTGGACAAAGAGAACTGGTGCACCCCATGGGGACATGCTCGGTCTAATGAAACCCTTATCTAACAGGTCCTTCAACTGTTCCTTCAACTCCTTTAGCTCGGCTGGAACCATTCTATAGAGAGGAATAGATATGGGCTGCTTGTCGGGAAGAAGGTCAATACCAAAATCAATCTCCCCCTCGGGAGTGATTCCCTGTAAATCATTTGGAAAGACTTTGAGATACTCGCATACTACTGGGACAAACTGGATTGTCAGGGCCTCGGACTCAACATCCTTAACCCTAATGATATGGTACACACAATATTTGAAACCATTTTTCTGGCCTTAAGGTAGGAAATGAAACGACCTACAGGCACAATTGAATTACCCTTCCATTCTAAGACTGGCTCACTTGGAAATTTGAACTCTACTGCCCTGGTTCTACAATTAACTGAAGCATAACATGCAAATAGCTAATCCATGTCGAGAATAACATCAAAATCGGTCATGGCTAACCTTATCAGATCTATTGAGGTGAAATTTTGAAGGACTGAGACCGGGAAACCTCTATATACTCGTCTAGCTATAACTGAATCACCTATTGGAGTAGAGACTGAGAAGTGTTTTGACAAGACTTCATTTCACGATCCGAACATACACCCGGATCGTAGACAAGGGACAAAGGACCTTGAGAGACCTCGAGTCGACCCATGGCACATGCATACAACTAATCGTATTCAAATAAGCAGAATGACCATAAAACATACAGGAAACATAATTTTAGCATAACATCAAGAAATACTGGGCGTATACACGGCGGAGTACTACATAGTTGTCTGAAAGATTCTATTACATAAGATGGGTTGATGGAACAACATCCCCAACTAACCCGACCAAAACTAACATAAATGACATGAGAGTTTATTGAACGACCCTCAAACATGAGGACCTACCAATAGGCTGAACACATAGACTTAGATGGACTAATGATGAGGATGAGCCTGAGATCTGGACCCTGTATCGTGAAACTATAAAACATAGAAAGTATGCAGTCAGTACGTGGAATGTCCCGAGTATGGAAGGTAAGTAAAATGGAAATTTAAAAGTAAAATAAAACTCATAAGTAACATAAGAGGAAGACATCATGCTTGTATCGTAAACTTCATAACAAAACATAGGGCTCAAGGTTTCAAAATTATTCATAAAATGTTCATAATCATAATTGTAAATAAACATTATCAAAACGTAACTTGAGAAAATACCATAACCATAACAATGCATAAAACATGCAGAACAATGGGAGGACTCGTCATAACTAAAACCGTCATGGTAAGGCCTTCCATGATGCCCTATTGTCTCGCTCAAGTGGGCAGAGCTAACCCTGGCTTGCCAGACGAGGGTCGTGCATAAGGCGTGATATCACATTTGAGGGGATCATTATCAATACATCATATCATTTACAAATCCACGGTGGCACGTGGTTATGAGACACCGGCGTTTTCCTTTGAAAGCTGGGCTGCTCGGTGCTAGACACGGCTCCCAAAACATGGATATAGGCTCATAGATAAATCAATAACATCATGCATTAATATTCATTGGCTAAAATATAACATTTATCATCATTGATCCCCTTTAAAACATGCCTAGCCAAGAATCAAGGCCCTTTTCATCGGCCAACATCATAAATCGATAAATAATGTAATTCACTTCATAAATCATAAATCATTATTTAACATGTGGGCATTGCCCGATACTTCATCATATTCAATTCTTTCAGAAAAAAGCTCAAAAACATGGGTAACTTGTATTCATGCTTTTCCGTCATCAATAAATTAAAAATATAGAGTAGTCATCATAAATCATAACTTCCATGAACTTACATCAAATGGGCAATTTGGATTTAAAAGCTTGAAACATGATTAAAGGAAAATAATGATAAAACCTTCCCATCGTTCATAATTCAGTATTTAAAACTCAATTAAATCATACCTATAAAGAGAAATCACATTTCCATGCATTTGAGTAAAATCCCATAGACTTGAATAAGAGGATTCATGATTTAAATCGAAATTGGGCATGGGAGAGAAAGAATTTCACCCATTTTTAAACCCTACATACCTGGTGTATACACGACAGAGTACTACATATTTGTCTAAAAGCCTCTATTACATAAGATGGGTTGATGGGACAACATCCCCAACTAACCCAACCAAAACTAACATAAATGAAATGAGATTTTATATCTAACGGCCCACGGAATATGAGGACTCACCAATAAGCAGAACACGTAAGCTGAGATGGACTAAGGATGAGGATGAGCTTGAGATCCGGACCCTGTATCATGAAACGATACAACATAGAAAGTAAAACGGACATTTAAAAGTAAAATAAAACTCATAAGTAACATAAGAGGAGGACATTATGCTTGTATCGTAAACTTCATAAGAAAACACAAGGCTCAAGGCTTCCAAATCATTCATAAAACGTTCATAATCATAATCGTAAATAAACTTTATCAAAACATAACTTGAGTCAATAACATAACCATAACAATGCATAAAACATGCAGAATAATGGAAGGACTCGTCATAACCGACACTATCATGGTAGAGCCATTCATGATGCCCCACTGTCTCGCTCAAGTGGGCAGAGCCGACCCTGGCTTGCCAGGTGAGGGTCATGCATAAGGGGTGATATCATATTTGAGGGGATCATTATCAACACATCATATCACTTACAAACCGACGGTGGCACATGGTTATGAGACACCAACGTAGTCCTTTGAATGCTGGGCTCCTCGGTGCTAGGCACGACTCCAAAAACATGCATATAGGCTCATAGATAAATCAATAACATCATGCATTAAGATTCATTGGCTAAAATATAACATTTTTCATCATTGATCCCCTTTAAAACATGCCTAAACAAGAATCAAGGCCCTTTTCATCGACCAACATCATAAATTGATAAATCATGTAATTCACTTCATAAATCATAAATCATTCTTTAACATGTGGGCATTGCCCAATACTTCATCATTTCAATTCTTTCAAATAAAAAAGCTCATAAACATGGGTAACTTGAATTCATGCTTTTCGATCATCAATAAATTCAAAATATAGAGTAGTCATCATAAATCATAACTTCCATGAACTTTCATCAAATGCGCAATTTGGATTTAAAAGCTTGAAACATGATTAAAGGAAAACAATGATAAAACCTGCCCATCATTCATAATTCAGTAATTAAAACTCAATTAAATCATACCCATGAAGAGAAATCACATTTCCATGCATTTCAGTAAAATCCCATAGACTTGAATAAGAGGATTCATGATTTAAATCGAAATTGGGCATGGGAGAGGAAGAATTCCACCCATTTTAAAACCCTACATACCTAGAAATGGATTGATTTGAAGTTCCTTGAAAACCTACAAAGAAATTGATGAAAATTTAGGGAAGAATGCCTTGAATCTCCAAAAACCCTCTCTAAGCTTTTTTCATGAGAAAGGGAATGCATAAAGGGCTTAACCCATCTTATCTAACTCAGAAACATAGCAAAAATGACGTAGTTTAGGCCTTAGGGACTTAGGAAGTTATGAAAACACCCTTATTAAAACGCAGGAAATTTCTGGTCGCTAGTCCCCACAAGGGACCTAATGGGTGGTGGCCACAGGGGACGACTCGTGGCCATGGTCCGTTGATTCCACTGTCCAAACACCTAAGGGGACCCCACGGGTTACTTCACGAGTCATGAGGTCAAACCACGACTCTTTTTCACCTTCCATGGCCTACACTGTCCATCCCAACTTACCAATCCTTCAGGGTTGACCACGGGTGACCTCACGAGTCATGAGGTCTGACCACGACTCGTGGTCAAGACCGTGGCCTCCTCACCCAGGCCTTGCCACAACATGCTGACCACGAGTCATCTCATGACTCGTGGTCACTCCTCACGACTCACCTCACGGGTGTTCTGTGACCTGGTGCGAATTTTTAGTTTTACTCCATTTTCACTTTTGGTTTTGATCCTTGGGTTCCCGGGGATAACACTTCAGGACTGACTCCGAAGCTACTGCCCAAATAAAGTGTCACAAAATAGACAAGGTAGCCCCAGATCTAACAAAGCATAAACATCAATATGGAATACTCGTAACATACCAGTGACCACGTCCGGGGAGTCCTCCTACTCCTGGTGGGATGCTAAGGCATAGAATCTGTTTTGGCGTTGATCGCCACCTGTGCTAGTAGAAGCCCCCTAATGTGCTGAATGTACGAGTGGGGCTGCGGAACCAGAAGCTGGGCCTTGGCCCCAATCATGATCCAGCCCCGCTGCTGGGCAATCTCTAAGCATGTGTTCGGGCATCCCACTCCCAAAACAAGCACCTGTACCTGCTAAACACTGACCCGTGTGACCCCGGCCACACCTGCGGCAAGCTGGAACACTAGAATCTCTGGGTCTGCTACTCTGACCCCTCGAGCCTGATGCTTGCACTCTCTGATTGTGCTTAGGCCTGGTTGGCACACTCAATGCTGAAGATGCTGGGTTGATGACCTCTGGTAGGTCTACTATCGGTGTCCACCACCTGATCTCGGCTGCGAGAATCTGTGACTATTAGTCCTGGCCCTCTTGATGTTACACCCCGTAAAAGTTACTGATTACTAAGTGTACATATGGATTTTTGATGAGTAAGAAGAGTTTGACGCTTATGGAAAAAACCTCGGGAGAAGGGTCGGGCAAGATTAGGTCGTGAGGGGCCAGCGCGACACGCCAGCCAGCTCGGCGCACTAGGATTACTGCCTCAATGGGAGGCGCGAGGTTCCGGGATGGTAGCCTCAATGGGAGGCACGAGGTGCTAGGATGACAGCATCAATGGGAGGCGTGGCTCACCAGGGTAGCAGCCTCAATGGTAGGTGTGAGGCACACCCCCTGCCACCACCCAACATTTATATATAAAGCCTCCTCACTTGATTAAATCATTTCCGCATCCTTGTTTCGGCTAGAGGGAGGATTATATGAAGATTTCAATTGATTTTCATCCGGTTACGCTATCAAATGCCGTCCAAATTCAAATTCACTTCGGGTATCGAAGTTTAAGCCCGCAGGGAGCATTACTACAGAGTTATTTTCGTAAAATTTGCCTGGTGAATCGTAACCCCGCCGAACCAAAGTTATTAGAATTGCTTCAAACTGATTTCTATACGATCACAGGCTTTAAGTAAGCATTTCTACCTTCTGAACTCTCAGGAAATAATAAGTTTTCAGCCGTATTTTACGTAAATGAATTATGGTTTCTATTAATGTCAAAAGTTATCCTTTTTCACCGAATTTGGTATTGAAATTCATTTCTTTCTCCCAGTATACTAGTTACAACTGAAAAGAGTTAATGAATCCAAGAGAAACTCATCGGTTATTCAGGAAACGACAGCTAAGGTATGTAAGAATTAACCCTTGTCAAGTTATTCTCATCGCCAGTGTTATGACTTATGTTCTCAAGTAGAAATAACGATACCATATGCTGCAGATAGTCGCTATATGTAAATTGTGATTAGACATGTTGTAATTGACTGTCGTCAGTATATAAAGTTCAGATATGCTTTGATTAGCTGCTATTAGTAGACTACGGTTATAAGTCCTGGTTAGCTACTAGAAAACGTATATAGATTATGCCGCAGTATCTCACATCAAGAAAGAGCATGTTAAGTGTGTACACACTGGGAGCGTCATAGAAATTCCTCTGTTCTTTAGTTCGGTGTGTTAGTAGAATCAAACGTTATATTCTCAGGCCTGGACCCTAGAAGCTTGTAGACCGTTATTGGGACTGAGATAGTAAATTGAACAGCATAGGCACAGCTAGGTGATATAACAATCAATACGACGTCTGTATTGTCAGTAGAGCTCGCCCAGAGACCGTTGGCGTATCTTGATGCCTCCAGGACTAGAATTATGTAAGTATGGCCGCACCCTAGAGTCAGTGCCACTGGAGTTTCTTGGAGAGTTGAAGGTCAGTCCACCACATAGTGGCTATTGCTAGTGATAGATAGTATTAGTCGACGTGGTGCTTATCGCACAAATCACTCAGGGCACTACCTCAGTTGTATCCTCCTGATAGAATAGTAGATACCTTAAGGGGGGGGGGAGTTTTGTTAGTAGCTAGATACGGGGCCTACGCCCCAACTTACTCTTGTCAGATATCCAGGTGCAGGTTATCGGGAACAGCTAAGTCCAGATAAACACACCTACGAGGTTAGGAATCGCCCAAAGAAGGCATTTGAAATCTGAACAGACTCAGTTAGTATCCAAGGGACTAGAACCACAGTTTTACAGTATTACCTCCAGGCAAAGAGTTGTAATAAGCTACCTATGGGAGGTTAGGGCTGACTGCTTGAAAGCATATCCGACTAGTAGCAGCCCCATAGTTGTTTCACACAGAGGGAAAGCATCCTAGAGTAAACATGTCATGTTCAGCTGTTATGAATAGCATCGATATGATAGTGACAACATAGTAACCCTCATCAGAGTTACCCTTGCTAGGTTGGTTATTCCCTACGACATCTGGGCGTTACAGGTTATTGCCTATAGGGTAGTGCTTGTAGGGGCAGTGTAATGTCTGAAACCATTTACTGAGGCCGTAAGGGCCGTATTGAGTTCCATTTAAGGGTCGTATTGCGTTCTATTTACTGAGGCTGTAAGGGTCGTTCCATTCATAGAGGCTGTAAGGGCCGTATTGAGTGCCATTCATTGAGGCTGTAAGGGTCGTTCCATTCACAGAGGCTGTAAGGGACGTATTGAGTGCCATTCATTGAGGCTGTAAGTGCCATATTGATTTCCATTTACTGAGGCTCTAACGGCCGTATTGAGTTCCATTTACTGAGGCTGTAAGGGCCGTATTTAGTTCCATTCACTGAGGCTGTAAGGGCTGCATTGAGTTCCATTCACTGAGGCTATAAAGGTCGTATTGAGTTCTATCAGATTGAGGCCACGAGAGCCACCTTGAGTTATAGTTTACGCAAAAATCCTTAATGGTCATATAGTAAAAGTGGACTTGTTTGTACTTGCCGGGGCTTATGGGGGCCTAGGTAGGTTTTTCTGTGTTGTTTGTAGCTTTCAGGCTTATGGGGGCCAAGTTAGGTTCTTGTTTGTATTCTTGCCTGCCGGTTATAGTTTATGAATATGTAATCTTACAATTTTAGCTCATGTACATGTAGCATTTTGTTAGATGCAAATTATGAATAAGCAAGCTTATAGGTTAACCTTGCTGCCCTTCTTTTCTATTTATTTCCAGTCTTTATTAGCTTATTTACTACCTTACATATTTGGTACATATTGTACTGACGCCCTCCTCTAGGCGCTGCATTACTTGCCTGCAGGTTTAGAAAGACAGAATTCAGGGTCTTCAGTAGCAGCTGTTTAGAGTTAGTAGTTGGCCAGCTCCTTTCATCTAGAGTTGCCATGTGGTAGAGGTTTAGTCTTTCTTTGTATAGCATTGGGTAGGCCGGGGCCCTAACCCGACCACTATTTGTATTCATAGAGGCTTGCAGACTACAGTTGTCTGTTAGTTAGCTGTTGTTGGTCGTGCGGGGCCCATAAACATCTTATTTTACATGTTGGTTGTGTGGGCCCTAGTATAGCATCTTATTTTCATTTAAGTTATAACTAGATATCATGGTGGTCTGGTAGGCCCACATAGGATTCCTTGTTATTGTTGTTGCTGGTTAGCTGGTTTCTTTTACAGGTGGCTATGTGACCTTGTCGGAAGGAGGCTGTGTTTACAACCGAGATATAGCCCGTTGTTTTCTTGAATTGAGTTGCAGGCCTGCACCAAACGTGCATATAAGCCTATCCCGATCCGTCAGAATCCAGTGTGGCACTAGGTGCCAGTCCTACCTCCCAAGGTGGGGCGTGACAAACTTGGTATCAGAGCAGTTTGTATCCTAGGGAGTCTGCAAGCCATTTCTAGTAGAATCTTTCTTATAAATGTGTTGTGCACCACATCCAGTAAGCGAGAGGCTACGAGGCATGATAGTATGGTTACCCCTCCTTCTTCTCAGATCGTTCTATAGAGCAAAGTTGTATAGGGTCCAGTCCCTAAGCTTTCATTGTATATTTGTCTAGAAAAATGTTCGATATATGACAAACACCAGCCAGTTGCAAGATAGCTACAGCAGTAGGAGGAGGTACCGGTGAAGTGCTTCAATTGGGAGGCGGTTAACCCAAGGGCAGAAGTAGATGTCTTCTACATTTTCCCATCACCCTCCCGAGGTACCAGGAACCTCATAATGAGATAGATATGCTAGTGTTATCCCTAGTTCTCCCTACAACCTTAGAATAGGGGGTTAGGAGTATAATATATATGTACATATGAGATGGTTTACCTACTAGNATATATATGTACATATGAGATGGTTTACCTACTAGATATTTAGAATTAGCCAGGGGCAACAGTTAATATTGAATTATCTAAATGGTGCGAAAGAAGGAGGAAATTGCAAGATTCCTGCCTCCAACTTATCGGATGTTGTAAGGTTCTATACCTCAGTCCTACTAATAGTAAGATAAGGTAATTTTTCCACCTTTTAATTTGTTCCTTCAGTACAACAGAAAATGTAGGTATTGGTGGTATGGTGCTCAAAATGAATAGTAAGAGAGGGCTAGAATTATTTCCTCCGAGAAGGATTAGAGAGTGGTTGGAACCCTTAGTATTTACAAGTTATCTAGACTCTTATGGTAATAAGTCAGGAAGGAGGAGTAAGATTGCCAATAGCACTCAAGTGTGTATAAGAGATTCCATCAGTAATAAACCCCCATTAATAGTAAAGCTCGAGTCAGAAAAAGGCTGAATCCATCGCAACATGCTAATGACGGTAGGACGTGCCTGCAAGATAATGGTTATGGCCTTAGTTTGTGATATCGAAGGATAGGGAGATCATATGAACAAAATAGGTCCAAATGCGAGTCAGAATAAATATTGGTTAGTAGGCCTGGTTGGTAACATCCTTGGCAGTATGAGGTAGGAGGCACGAAGCGCAGAGCCCAGTCCAAGGGAACAAGAGGAAAGGTGTAAATATCTAATGGAGGAAAACCAAAATCACCTCTAGGCTGATAGAGCATAGGATTACCACCGAATATTAAGAGCTAAGCACCGGGGTAACAGTAAGAGATAGTAAGGTTGTAGCCTAGAATGTTGTGGTATCCCCACTAGAGGGAAAGATAAGTGAGTGTCGACACAGAGACTTTAAGCTAGAAAAACCTGGAAACAAGGCCCAGTAGAGAGTCATTGGCCCTCAAGATAATAAGAGGCTAAGTCATAAGACCCAGAGGTCGATTCTATATTCCAAGGGTGGCAGAACTTCGATTAGCAGGCCATACTTCTAGAATTTAACGAAAACGCAATGGGTCAAAAGGAGAGACTTATTGATGGAATGGAAAGACGAAAAATATCATTGAATCATAGCAATAGAGCTCCAGCAACAGGCCAGAAAAGACAAGATAGCAGGAACTTGGCAGGCCAATAAAGGAGGTGGCCATGCCTGCAAGGGGGTGGACAGTAATTAACATGAATACAGTCACAAGGTTATCTCATACCAAGTGTAATTTGACTTCATTTGAACCAATATCGAGAGGCTAGTGAGATTTTTTTGTGTCTCGACAGATGAAATTATGTCATAGTTAAGACTTATGCTGAGTTAAATGTCCCGAAAGTAGTTGGAGTGCGTGGAACTCCAGTTTTTGATAAACTCTAACAGAGAAGCGCAATTTGCAACTAAGTTCTAGAAAAGGCGTCAAAAAAGATTAAGACACATGCCAACCTAAGTATAACATCTCGTATCCAAACAAATAGTTAAGCAGAGCACACAAGTCAGATGTCGGAGACTTGTAAGGGGTAGAAATGTAAGTCTCCTATATGATGACTTGAAGTAGGTAAATTAAGGGTAGTTGCACCGGGGCATATGAGTTGGAATTGCCTCCAGAGCTAGAACCAGACCTTCCAGCTTTCATATGTCAAAGTTACGAAAGGGCATAGGTGGCCCGTCCCGAGTTTTTCCAGTTAAGGAAGTTCAGGTTACTGGGAAATTAACCCATAAAGAGGTTCTAGTCGCCGTATTAGATCAACAGGTTCGTAGGTCAAGGACTACAGATGTGGTCTCTATCAAAGTATTGTAGAGAAACAGAGAGAAGGAAGGAACGACCTAGGAAACTGAGGATGACGTGAACCCTAGATATCCCCACTTGTTCCAGGATTATTATTTAGTTTAGATGATGTTATCATTCAACTGCTATTTTATTGCTTATGTTATTTGTATTGTTCAGTAGACTACAATCTTGTTGTGAAACAGTTTTGATAGTGTCATATGAAATGCATGTGTTGGATATTTCTGTGTTTCAGGATTTTCAGATAGTCCATACTATAAGGGGAGACTCTAGCGAAATTTTTTTGAGATAATAGTTGAAAGAGCTAGACTCTTGTAAGTTAAAGTTGACATTCGAGNGGACGAATGTTCTAAGGGGGGGGGGAGGATGTTACACCCCATAAAAGTTACTGATTAGTAAGTGTACACGTTGATTTGTGACGAGTAAGAAGATCTTGACGCTTATGGAAAAAGCCTCGGGAGCAGGGTCGGGCGAGACTAGGCCGTGAGGGGCCAGCGCGACTCGCCAGCCAGTAGTGCACTGGCCAGCGCGGCGCGCCAGGCTTGCTGCCTCAATGGGAGGCGCGAGGCGTGAGGCGCCAAGATGGTAGCCTCAATGGAGGCGCAACACACCAGGGTGGAAGCCTCAATGTGAGGTGCGAGGCACACCTCTTGCCACTGCCTAAAATGTATATATAAAGCCTCCTCACTTGATTAAATCATTTCCCCATCCTTGTTTTGGCCAGAGGGAGGATTATATGAAGATTTCAATTAATTTTCATCTGGTTACACTATAAAATGCCGTCCAAATTCAAATTAGCTTCGGGTATCGAAGTTTAAGCCTGCAGGGAGCATTACTACGGAGTTAATTTTCGTAACAGTCGCCCGGTGAATCGTAATCCCGCCGAGCCAAAGTTGTCAGAATTGCTCCAAATTGATTTCTATACGATCACAGGCTTCAAGTAAGCATTTCTCCCTTCTAAACTCTCGGGGAATAATAAGTTTTCAGAAGTATTTTACGTAAATGAATTATGGTTGCTATTAATGTCAAAAGTTATCCTTTTAACCGAATTTGGTATTGAAATTCATCTCTTTCACCCAGTGTAATGATTACACCTGAAAAGAGCTAACGAATCCAAGTGAAACTCATTGGTTATTCGGGAAACAACAACTAAGGTATGTAAAGCTTAACCCTCGGCAAGTTATTCTTGTCGTACAGTGTTACGACTTATTCTCTCAAGTAGAAATAACGATCCTATATGTTGTAGATAGTCTCTATCCGTAAATTGTGATTAAACATGTTGTAATTAACTGTCGTCAGTATATAAAGGTCAGATATGATTTGATTAGCTACTATCAGTAGACTACAGTTATATAAGTTCTGGTTAGCTACTAGAAAATGTATATAGATTATACCGCAGTATCTCTCATTGAGAAAGAGCATGTTAAGTGTGTCACACGCTAG
The DNA here is from genome assembly GCA_018107945.1 of Datura stramonium. Classification (NCBI taxonomy): domain Eukaryota; kingdom Viridiplantae; phylum Streptophyta; class Magnoliopsida; order Solanales; family Solanaceae; genus Datura; species Datura stramonium. The sequence goes on along the minus strand of JACEIK010003318.1, from coordinate 124,503 downwards.
GAGTGTCATAGAAATTCCTTTGTTCTTCAGTTCAGTGTGTTAGTAGAATCAGACGTTATATTGTCAAGCCTAGACCCTAGAATCTTGTATATAGTTATTGGGACTGAGATAGTAAATTGAATTGCATAGGCGCAGCTAGGTGATATAACAATCAATACGGCGACTGTATTGTCAGTAGAGCTCGCCCAGAGACCGTTGGCATATCTTGACGCCTCCAGGGCCAGAATTATGTGAGTATGGCCGCACCCCAGAGTCAGTGCCACCGGAGTTGCCTGGAGAGTTGAAGGTCAGTCCGCCACATAATGGCTATTGCTAGTGACAGATGGTTTTAGTCGACGTTGTGCTTATCGCACAAATCACTCAGCGCACTACCTCAGTTGTATCAACTTTATATAATAGTAG
>JACEIK010003318.1:59887-91510 GCA_018107945.1 Datura stramonium | reverse complement strand
GAGGGTCATTTGAGAGGATATGCGAGATCGGGCTATGGGATTGAGCATTACTATCACATTCTCGAGTCTCGTCTTCAAATTATGCACGGAGGCAGGCATCACAGTGCGTCGGGGTGAGTAGCATCTGATTGGAGGATAGCGGATTGCTGAAATTAGCTTGATTCGGGATGAAATGAACTCGGTAAGTTAGGCCCGACTTTCAACCGCAGTTCCACTGACTCAGCCAGTTGGGGGCGCACAAGTGAATGCCCCCACCTCAGAGGAGTAGGGAGAGACACCGACTATAGATGTTAGTTATTCAGATGTAGCTCCCAGCACTTCTGCTGCACCACCAGACTCCAGTCGGGTACATCCAAATACCTCTAGAATTTCTCCAGAAGTTGGCCAAGAGACTTACCATGGCTGAAAGGAAGATCCAATCAATTGATGGAGAATGTTAAGCCCTGGGTGAAGGCAAAGATTGAGACAGCTGCGCAGGACCAGCATGCCAAAGTAGACGTGTTTGAAAGAAGATTCAATACACGCATGGCTGAGTAGACTGGTGCAGGCAGCCTTTGTGAGGAGTTGGGGGTTCTTCGGAGCCAAGTGGCCGAGCTTTCATCACAGTAATCGGTAGTCATACCATCCTCTACTGTTCCTGACCTCAATGCTGACATAGATGAGGAGCTTAATCTGGCGGCCTATTGGGAGTCCACACTAGTAGGGAAAGAAAAAGGGAAAAAGAGGATCTCCGAGGATGTTGGAGACGAGACCCCAAAATAGAAGAAGAAGAGAGATAAAAGAGAACGCATGCAGGCATGAGTAGAGAGCCTGTAGACTCATGATGCAGACTTGTAAGAGCTGCAAGAATGAGCTAGAGGAGTAAGTAGCTCCACCATGGCCCAGATAGAGCTTTCTAGTGGCAAGGACTCTTCGGGCGAGCCACATTCAGCCCTGACCATATTAGAGGCTGTAGAGACAATCGATATGACTGAGGGCGTATCCACTCCCCGTATTGATCCACTAGTGAGTATGCCGAACACCGGTAGCGCCACGATTGCAGCGGATGTACCTCCTCCGTAGGATAACAGGAGCGCTTAGTGCACCGCAGATATGTCCCCTTCCCTCTGTGTTTACATTCTATACTTCAAGAACGAAGCAAGCTTTTTAAAAAGGGGAGGGGTTGTACTTGTATTTATGGGTTTTTGATTTGTCCGAGGGTTTTTCTTGTTGTGTTTCTTTTCCCTAGGTTATGCTATCTAGTAGAACCGACATGTTTAGAATTTTATTTTTGTGTTTTTTTGTTCAATTAGAGAGTAGCTTAGAAGTACTTAGTCAATAAATTGTACAAGTTTTGATATTTTGAAAAATTAGCCCTGTTTAAATTTTTTTGATGATTAGCTGTGTACTTATGATTACATGCATGATTTATATGGATCTTTTTATGTCATTTAGTATATTAACATGTTTAGTTTTTGTTAACCATGAATAAACTGGACAGGTATGGTGAATGAAAATCATGTACCATGAGTTAGTGAGGTTTGATACTTAGTTCAATACTGCATAGAGTATCTCGAACTTGCCCAATTGGTCTTTGCACATGTTTTAGGATGGTTGGTTAGGAAAGGATCATAGGCCTTTCTTGGTTAGCCCATTTTTAGCTTAAATAACCCTACCGAAATGATATGACTCCCTTGATAAAAAAATTTTGAGCCTTAAGTAGACCATTTTTCTTTGATTAACCAATTAACCGTACCCATTTTTTATAATGAACCTATTTTGGACCTGGTCCCTCCTTGGACATTGTGAACCTCAACATAGGCAAAATGCCTAAGTTGAGGGTGGCTAGAGTAGGGATGCATAAATGGTGGGAAGGTGAAAAAGGGAGAGAAAAGAAAAATAGGTGAAAATGAGATGTGGTGTGACAAAAAAAAATAAAAATTGAAAAAAAAATTTCAAAAAGAGAACGATCCATGAAAAAAAAGAAGCTTGAAGAAACACACCACACTCATACAAGTTCATAAAAATAGGGAAAAGGGAGGAAAAAAATAAAAGAAGAAAAAAGGGTGAAAAAAGTGAAAAAATGGATCCACATGTATGTATTGCCAAGGAAGGGTTTAGTCACTTAAAAAGATCCCATCTCTACCATACCCAGCCCAAAAGCCTACATGACAAGCCAAAGAAAGTCTTATAGTGATCCTGACCTGACTATTTGATAAATCGAAGTAGAGAAAATAAGGACAAGCCTATGGTATCTGATATGCAGTATTTGGAACTTTTTTGTGAGAGTGAGAGTCTTGCTTGTCTAGTCCCATGTTATACATTTTACTATATCTGTGAGTGGGGGACTTCATTTGCTATGAGGGTACATGGTTTGTGTTTAATTTTACCAGCGGTCTATGAAAAAAGTATCGATGATGGCTTGATTACATGTTACTAGCTAGATGACATGTCTTGATCCCCGTTTATCATGTTTTGTGGTTGCTTATAGTGCATGAGCTGATTTGGTTCATGGGAAAAGGGTCAAAAGCTTTTTGAGTAAATAGTGCATATTTTGTTTGATGTTGGCTGTAGTATCGTAGGTCTATTTTTTAGTTAAGCATTGTGTTTATTTTTTTTTCTTTGCTCAAGGACATGCACATGTCTTAAGTTGAGGGTGTTGATGTGTTGTGAGTTTACAACACTTTTGACGCTTAAAACTAAGAAAATAGCATGGAGCTAGGTATGTTTATATGGATATGAGACACTTCTACTTTTATTTCAGGGAAAATAAGTGATGGAGAAAAGATGTGCAAAAGAAGCCTTCAAATGCAGAAAATCATCCAACGTACCAGTCTTAGTATGAGCCATACCTTTACTGTATGAGCCATACTGAGAATTGTGATGAAAGTCAGAAGGCTGAAGTGAGAAGAAGGCAACATACGACTCTCAGTACAAGCCATACCAAGATGGTACGAGCCGTAACTAGAGTCGTGGAAATATTCAAAGGGAATTGCACTAAGGCAGACTCTTGGTATGGATGGACTCACAAATCATGGCACCACCATATGAATTGTACCATGAGTCGTGGTGAACTTCTGAAGATTCTTCAGTACTTGGCAGAACTTCAGACAACACAAACAGTGCGAGTCGTAGGAATAAGGTATGAGTCATACTACAACACTCATGAAGAATTCAAGAAGATGTCAGAGTTCTCCAGGACAAACCACGGAAGCATTGCACGACGACCTGCCAACACTTAGCCAAATTTGAGCTGCCAAGGACTTACACAAAGTAGGTACGACCCATACAATCCTGCTACGGATCATAGATCCAGTCGTGAAACAGTCGGCACCAGATATGAAAAACTCCCTGTTACCTTTGGAAAAGGTATCTAATGTCTATATAAATAACCTTTATGTTTTATTTTAGTCAGAGCAGGACAATATTAAGTTAGTAGATGTGTGAAGAACTATTTTTGTGAATTTTTATCAAGTTTTGAGGATCAATTCTTGGTATCAAATTCTTGATTTCCTACATTGTTCTTGAGATTGTTCTGTGATATTCCAATCCGATTTTCTTCCAATTATTGTTGTAAATATTTCATTATGTGTTTGTCTATGAATACAAATTGTAATCTTACAACCATGAGAGACTAAAAACTCCACAACTAGGGGTTGTGGGAACCATGGTGGATTAACAAACTAGGGTTGCACAAAGTGATTCAACACCAATGCAAAAAGCTTATATTGTATTCTCTTCATGTTTAAACATTTATAACGGTGTACAATGTTAAGACTTGCCCTAATTCTTTACTTTCTTGAGCCTAGAGAAGTAGAGATTAGGAAAAGAGAATTACAACAAAGCCTTGGTCTTTACTATCATTGCATTAACTTGAGCTGTGGTCGCAGGATAGTTAAATTTGGAAAAAAATGATAAAGATTATTTTGAAATCACTCATGAGACCTGACCCGGTGATTGAGTATAGTAATCCAATAGGGATGAACCAGTCATTTGGAAAAATCATAGTTATCAGTTCTACAAGTAAGCATTGAGATTGATCACGTGTGTATACCCGAAGTAGTTATGAACCTATGGGGAACACTTACCCTGGTTGTTTTCGAATCTTGATTTAAATCACAAATATAATCTTTTTTTAATATTGTTTTCTATAAGACCCCCCAGTTTAGAGATAACTCACCATAGGTTCAATTACAGGCATTAGTCTAGATCTTACCCTATTCCCTGTGGGTTCAATCCCAACCTCTTAATTGAGTTCTTTATTGATAAAAATCGCTTCATACTTTTTTAGGAAGTGTGAGTTTGAGCATTATCAAAATTATATCAAATCCTGAATGAAGCAGCACCATATAAAGATGTATTCAAATTTTGCAGAAAAATTTGCATGCATGTGTGTATCTAATATTATGTGGTTATTACACATCTATGCATATTATTAATATTAATAAGGTGGGAAAACAATCTGGTGCACATAAATTGGTAAAAGAGACAACAATGAGTCATCCTCTAGGGTAACGACTCGTCCAGTCCCTCGTTAGGACTAGCAATGTTGATTTTTCTGCAAAATTTGTAAGGGTGTTTTCATAATTCCTAAACACCTTAAGCCCTAAACTAAATTATTTTAAGCTCTTTTAGGGAGGTTTTCATAAGGTTTATCCTATTCTAAATCATTCTCTCACATGCATGCAAGTTTAGAGGGTTCCATTGAAGATCAAGTCGACGAATTCTCCTAATTCTTCCCCAAATCTCTTGAGCTTTCAAGGAAGGGTATAGATTCAGGTTACCCAGGTATGTAGGGTCATGAATAAGAATTTTACTTCAGTTTCATGCCCAAATACCTTCTCAAATTCATGAATCCAAGTTAATGATTCTATGGGGTTTTAACCCAAGTTTATGAAATTCTCTATGTTTAATTCATGGGTTAGTTCCCTTCATGTTTCAAATGATTTTTAAAGATTCATGGGCAGGTTTTTTATACCTATTTTTATTATAATTCATGAATTCAAGTTTTAAAAACATGATACCCAATTATGCAAGTTTCATGAAAAGTCGAGTTTATGATCTATGTTTCCAAGTATGATAAGATGTTTAGTATGAAAGAATGTTTATGATTTTACCCGTGAATGTAATTATGATTTTTTTCTTACAATGTCGATTTTATGCAAGCATGATGTTAAGATTTGGGCCAGCCCACTCAAGTTAAGAATGATTTCATTATTTAGCCAAGGCTAATAAGTCCAGGTATCTCATGTTTTGGAGTAAAGACTCCCCATATGTTAAGATTTAAGTTATATTTTGATGTATGATTATATGAGAATTATATACATTTTGGGAGTAGTTTCTAGCACTGAGTAGTCTAGGGGTTCCATGGTTTCCCAGCCTCATGAACTACGCGCCAACATATGTATACTTTGGGGCCTCGCAAGAGAGTGTTTTCATGGCCCAAGGGCACACCGTGATATCACACCTTACTTAATCCTTCACCCTAGAAAGGATTAGGATGGATCTCCTCCACGTGGGCAAGATGTGGGATCATCATGTGGTCATACATGGTGGTTGTCGGTTAAGAGAAGTATCCCATTGTTCCTCATGATTTCAGTAATGCATACTATAAGATATTATATCATGGTTTCAGCAGGTTTGATCCAGGGATCAATTTATGAGCTTTTTCCTATGATTTCAAATATTGGCAAGCCATATGCACTTATTTCAGTTTGTCTATTCATGTTTTCAGATATCATCATGCAACCTTTACTCTTAGAATCTTATGATGTTATGATTTAAGATATGCATGAGTGATATGCCATGATTTTACGGCACTTTCGACGCTTAAACCAAGAAATTATGCACATTCCGGGTATGTTTATATGGCTATGATGTGTTCTGTGCTTAATGTTGCAGGAAAATAGGTTCGGGAGTGAATTGATCAAATTAATTTTGAAAACCACTGAAAAAGTGATTTCCAGGCACTTCACGAGTCGTTGGTAGGAGGCACGACTCGTTGCTTAAGGCGTGGGCAAAAGATGGATTTTTGATGATGCTAGACAATGTACTTGATGAGTTGAGGAAACAAGTCATTACACTAGTAACGAGTTGTGAGGTCAACCGTGAAAGCTGAAAGAGAAAATCCTAACAAAGTGGCTAGTGTAGTTGATGACAGACATTACGAGTCGTCACATGAAGGAACAACTCATTGGAAGATCACTGGGACCAACCGTAAGGTGCACTGGAATTTTGGAGGAAGGAGACCACGAGGGACCTAACGACTCGTGCTTAGGAACGACGATTCGTTAGGTGACCCGTTGCCATGATTGTGTACGTTGCCGGGGACGACTATTTTAAGCAAGGAACGACTCGTCAGAGGGCCAAATGAATCGTCACCAAGCCCGTTGCCACCGCTGAATTGGTTTTAAGTTTTAATTAGAAAAAGGATTTCTTGGAACTATAAATACACAGTTTAGATTTATTTTTGAAGGATAATTTTTGGAGGATTTTTAAAATGATTTTTTGACAGTTATAGAGTAATTGAGAGAGCCGATTTATTTAGTTTTTTCAACTAGAATTTTGGTACTGATCAATTGTTCTTGATTTAATAAACAAAAGCAACATTTCATTTTATTCATCTATTGTGGAGTTTTTATTCAATCTACATGGTTTTTATTCTACGATAATTTGTAAGATGCAATTATGATTTATTCGATAATTTGTGATAGCGATAACACAAGCATGAGTAACTAAATCCATAAATAGGTTTGTGGGAACCAAGATGAATTAACACACATAGGTAAAAACACTTACTGATTCTTGAACGGGGTTTTATGCATGTATTGTTTTTCCATTCGTTTTGATTGATTCTTGACGGTTGCAAATGTTAGGACTTGCCTTATTCTTACTTACCAGACCAAGGAGTTAAAGAATGGGAAAAGGAATTAACAATGGAGATTTGAGGCTATCAACCCTCATCTAATAGCTTGAACTTGTCCGGGGATAGCTAATCTGATATTAAGGGTAAGGGTCAACTAAAGTATACTTGTATACGGACCAAGTTGCATGGTGATAATCATCTAGATAGGGGACCAACCATTTAGGTGAACCTAACTTACCAATATTGCATGTTAAACCCCGCAATAAATCACTAGTGTATAAGCCTTGTGGTTATGAAATCTTGGGGAACAAAATCCTAGTCAAGTCGATAATTGAATACAAACCGAATTTGATTTCAAGATTCAACAATTTTATTTTGTTTATTATTCTATATTTTCCCCCTTTGGAAATAAGTAACTCAATAATAATAGTTATTCACATTAACTTAAGTTCTTACCATATTCCCTGTGGGATCGACCTCAACCTTTGTTGGTTCTATATTTGACAATCGACCGCTTATATCTTAATTGCGAGGTGTAATTTGGGCGACATCAAATTTTGGCGCCGTTGCCGGGGAATACGGCTAAGCCTTTTGTTAATTGTGTTAACTTTACTATTGGTTCTTATTTCTTTTTTATTTTTCTTTTGTTGTTTTGGTTGCTTAACATGTCTTAGGTTTGTGCATGCCTGATACTAGAAGCCAAGGAAATCCCTTGGTTCCAATTGATCACAAACTTGAGCTAACGTAAGAAACCTAAGAAGAATGGCCAACATCCAAGAGAAGGAAACTGTGGACCAAGCCACAACAAGAATGTTAGCTGAATAGAAAGCTCGGTCTAGAGATTGTGAGTTAGCCAGAGTTGTTGAAGAGCAGCATCTAGTTGTAGAAGTTGAATGAGCCAGATGACCCAGAGGTCCAAAACACCAGCGACATCGATATTTTAATGAGGAAGATGATGTGGATATAGATGAAGCTAGTGCCACTGGAGCTATAGTCCCTCCTCCTTTGCCTGCTGGGGCGAAGTTTTACATTACCAGTGCGATGATCCAACTGCTTAATATGAAGGGAATATTTGCGGGTCACGCATCTGATGATGCCCACGCTCACTTGACAAATTTTGTGGGAATATGTAAGGCATACAAGCAACCGGGGGCGAGCCAGGACGCTATCAGACTGAAGTTATTTCCATTCTCCCTAGGGAGTGAGGCAATGATGTGGCTGGCTGAGTTGCCAGATGATTCCATCACAACTTGGGGAGAGCTTAAGAGAGCTTTTCTTGAAAGGTTCTTCCATCCATCCAAAGCGTTGCAATTGAAGGATGAGATATATAACTTCAGGCAGCTAATTTCTGAGGCACTCCATAACACCTGGCTGCGTTTCAACAAAAAGCTCAAAAAGGTGCCGAATCACAGAATTCCAGATGATACGTTGTTGGAGATCTTTTATAGGCCTGTGAATGCCAACACCAAGGCGGTGGCTTATATCATCTTCGGAGGAACTTTTATGAGTCACACCTATGCAGAGGCTGCAGAGTTGCTAGAAAAGATCACCAAAACCAATCAAGCTTGGCACACTAGAGAGTCAGATGTTCTGGCTGGTTCTTATGCGGTTGGTATGTCTGCTGAACAAAGGAGAAAAGATGAAGAGTGTGATCAAGATATCGCAGAGAAAAAGACCACCGGGGGGTTGCTTGCTATGAACTTGATGGAAGTTGGAGCAAAAAAGGTTAATGTTGTAGGTTCTCAGGGCAAGGCCCCGAGAAATGATGGTTGCGAGTCTGAGTCTGAAGAAGAAGTCAATTATTTGAATGATCAGAGGGCGGGTTTTCGGACCAACACCGAAGGGTTGAACCAAGACTCTTGGCATCAAGTTCAAAGGAACCATGGTCGGAACTTCTACAAAGATAATTTTACAATTGGGGCCAATACCAAGATAATAGGGACTGGAAAAAGCACGCGAAGTTCAAAAATTATAGAGGCGGTCTGTACATTCCACTAAGAAACCGTGAGACAGAGTCCAGTGGTTCAAGGGTTGAGGAAATTCTCTCCAAAGTACTCAAGAATTTGGAGACAACAAATAGCCACTTCAAGGAGCTCTAGGATGATATTTCCGATTTAAATCAAAAAGTGGAGTCTCATGCCGTGGCGATCAGGCAGATTGAGCAGCAGATGAGTCAAATGTCTGTTGCAATGAATTAGAGGCAAAAGGAAGACTTCCCAAAAATACAGTGCAAAATCCAAAAAATGACAGTCACTACATGGCGGTCACTACTAGGAGTGGGAAGGCCACAGTTGACCCCCCGAGGCCAGTTGTAGTTAAGGAGTTAGAGAAGCCCCTGTCGATAAACGAGGATGGTGTGGCTGATTTCGAAAACCCAACTTTGGTTGGGGACTCAGATGTGCAAACTACTCCAAGTAGTGCAAAGGAGCAAGGAGATGTCCATGGGAAGGAGAAGGAGGCACAACAGAAACTGACAACAATCCCTAGACCTCCTCCTCCTTATCCACAACGCTTGAAAAAGAAAGCCGAAGATGGGAAGTATCAAAAGTTTATCTCTATGCTTAAGAAGCTGGCGGTGAACATCCCATTGGTGGAGGTACTTGAGAAAATGCCCGGATATTTAAAATTCATGAAGGACCTCGTCACCAGAAAAAGTACTGTAAGTTTGAAACCTGCTAATAATCTGCACCACTATGGTGCCATCACTACCAGGGTTCTAGGTCAGGAGAAGAAAGACCCAAGTGCGTTTACTATACCTTGCACCATTGGGGAGGTTGAGTTTGTAAGGGCTCTTTGTGACTTGGGAGCTAGCATAAATCTAATGCCGCTAGCAGTGTTTAAAAAGTTAGGCTTGGGAACCCCACACCGACTACTATGCGGCTACGGATGGCTGATAGAACAGTTAAAAAGCCGGTGGGGATTTTGTTTGATGTACTAGTCAAAGTGGACAAATTCATATTCCCAGCTGACTTCGTGATTCTGGACTGCGAAGTCGATTATGAGGTACCCATCATTTTGGGGTGACCATTCCTTGCAACAGGTAGGGCTCTAGTAGATGTGGAGGCAGCCCAGTTGAAATTCAGGTTGAACAAAAAAGAGGTCACCTTCAACATTAGTTGAACCATGAAACAACCAAAGGAATTTAACATAATCTCAGCATTGGAGTATGGGGAAGAGTCACTTGACGAATTCTGAGTAGTCAAGTGACTTGGGTCATGTCGCAATGTTAAATTAGGCGTTGCATGGGAGTAAACCCATGGAGGCATTTTGGTGAAGTCTGAGTAGCCAAAAAACCACGTCGTGCCACAATGTCAAATCAAGCACTTCTTGGGAGGCAACCCAAGTTGTAAATGTAAGAAATAAGTAGTGTTCATGTTTGTTGATGGGTGCATGTGAATAAGAAGGAAAATCTGAAGTTGGAACCAAAAACTGGAACTTCAGTTCTGGTGTAGAAAAATCACAAAATGAGTCATCGTATGACTTGACGACTCATTTAATCGTGTCCCCCGTCATGTACACTGGAGAAAAGTCTGAATTAAAAGGTAAAGGTTGACAACGGCTCACTTAGTGAATCGTTGGGAGACCAAATGAGTCATTAAGTGGCCTGTCATGAAGCTATGCCAACTCAAGGACCACGACTTAGGCTACGACTTGTTGGGTTACCCAACGAGTCGTTACTTGAGTTATAGGTCCCAGGTAAGTTTACTAAACTCCAGTCACGACACGAAATGGTTCAACGAGTCATTTAAGCACTTAATGACTCGTCACACTAGGCGTTATAAAAGTTAACCTAACCCGACCCATGACTCGAATTTGGGAAAATTTTAAAATTAAATCAACAAAACCCGATTTCATGTACACTCTCCCCATTAAACTTAAACCCAAACAAAACTTCAAATTTCCCTCTTCTCTTCTTCTTCGTCTTCACTCAAAACCAATCGATAAGATTTTCAACCTTGCATGCCCAGCCACTCAAGCACACACCCGATTGCACTCCATAAATGTTCAAGCATTTGTGTGAGTAATCTTCCCTATGAAATTTCGAATATTGTTGCATTTAAAAGAGAATTGTTGAAGACCCATGTTGTGAATGAGCTTGAATGTATTTTGATTAATATTCTGTTTATCTGTGCCTCTTGATGAAAATAAACCCTAGGAAGATTTAAATAAAGATTCCCATCGTATTTCACTTGGGTTGATTGTAGATTGTGAAGCTCTGTGTTTGTGGAATTGAAATTTAGGAAGAAGATGAATTCGAATTGTGTGAACTGAAAAATCTTGAGCACGAGCTACATCACGAGTCGTTGGATCACCAAACGACTCATTATGTAGCTCATCCTGACTGGAAAAATTAAGCCAATGGGGCAGTGCACTTAACGACCAACCTAACGACTCGTTGCCTATGGAAAATACTCATTGGGTCCAGTAGTTAAGTACACTAGACCAACTTGATGGAAGACCAGTCTGAGACGACGAGTGGCCTCACGAGTCATTGCCAGTGGCAACGACTTGTTTAGTCACCCGTCAGGACCACTAGGCACCAACCCAAAAATATTTTCTATTTCATCTCATCTTGCACACTAACATTGTTTCCACAGGTAAAATGGCTCCTAGAAGTACACCAAAGAAGGGTCCAACCAAGAAGCAAGCTCCTGAGCGCAGTCAACCCTCATACCGTAGAATGCGTGATGATCCATCATCCTCTGAAGAGTCGAGCGGCTCTGAGGAGGAATATGAAGTATCGGAGGAGCAGCTAGTGAGGAGGAAAACCAGGTCTACGGATCAACAAACTTCAAATCCGACAGCCCTGGTTGATACTCCCACTCCACTTGCAAGATATCCATCCAACCGCACTGATGAGAATGTTAGGTCTGCTGCTGCACGTGTTCCTGAGGCTCCCACATCTAGAAAAACACAAAGGGAGTTGATGAATCATATGCCCGGTGAGGGGACTCTGATAATGAGCTGACAGAAACCTCATACACATCAAATGAGCAACCAAGAAATGTGCGGAGATGGTGTGTCCATGGCAAGCGGGCTATATACAACCGAGATATTGCTCCTAATTAAAAAGGCAATCCAAAGAGGAGCATATACAAGGAGCCGAGGCTAGTCACTAGAGGGCTTAAAGATCTTCCTGAGCTACAGGCAGTGTTTGATAAATACAAGTTCAGGTGGTTGACCGAGCCATCAGGTAGCTACAACCCGTGTTTGGTTCGAGAGTTCTATGCAGCGTATGCAACCACATTGCAGCGGTTGGCATTAAGGGGCCAGGATTGGAATATGAGGCCCACATTGAATCAAGTGTTGGTGCGTGAGACTCCAATTGACATTTCTGAGCGGACAATCTTCGGGATGTTGTATGGGCCGGATTATCAAGCTCCGATGAACACAACAGAATTTCATCTCAGGCTACCCGAGCTGAAGAAAGTCAAAACCAAGAATTTGAATAGCTAGGAGCGCATCCAGCAGTACACTTGGTTTTCTCGGATTATTGCTACAAGAGGTCCACTAGTAGAATGGCTGCATGGTACAAAGTCGCAGACAAAGAAGGCCACATTAAATTTTCAGGCGAAGTTTTGGCGGTCACTAGTGCGGCACAGGCTGGTACCAACCAGCAATGACAACATACTTTCACCTGAAAGAGCTTCTTTGGTAGCAAGCATAATGGAGGGGTATGCCATCAACTTCCCATGATACATTGCTGAGGAGATTCGCGAGCGAGCAATCAATGATGGCACTACCATTCTGTTTCCATGTTTGATTGATAGCCTCTATCAGGAGTCAAAGGTGCCATTATTTCCATCAGTGTACCAGAGAGTAGTGGTCCAGAAGATTACCGATATCGGGTTAATTCGAGATGATACAAACCCGATATTGAGAGCGAGGACTCAAGCAGCTACATCCGTGGGAGCAAAAATATTAGCAGAGGTATTTTGAAGTGGGATGCATACTGATGCAACAAAGATCGCTGAGTTGGCAACTGAGCCTATGGAGGGCAGAGAGACAGGTAGCTAGCTTGAGGCTATAGATGCAGAGGATTCCTCCACACCTATCAATGTTCCTAAGTCTTCATCTACTGCAACAGCCCTGAGACCACAAGTTGTGCCTCCATGAGCCACCACAGCTGGCCTAGTAAAGGTTTCACAAGAATTCTTAGTTAATATGGCTAGGTGGCTAGCTAAGGCCGAGGTGCAACAGGCATACACGGCTACGGGTTAGAGTTTTCATGGAGCAGGTAAAGTCGTGTGTGTCAAAGGAGTTGGAGACATTGTCCAGTTCAGTGCTTGGTCGACTGGATGCATTTGAGAGGAGAATGGATGAGCGCCTTGCACAGTTACAGGCCCTGGAGTTATCTCGATGGTACTCGTTACTTTAAAAAGTTCATGAGGAGATANTGTCCAGTTCAGTGCTTGGTCGACTGGATGCATTTGAGAGGAGAATGGATGAGCGCCTTGCACAGTTACAGGCCCTGGAGTTATCTCGATGGTACTCAGAGCTAGGAGCGCTACGATCCGAGGTGCGGGACTTGGCCGCACGACAGGTAGCTTCAGTACCTCCACCGGTACATCCTATGATAGATGACGAGTTTGAAGAATAATTGCCACCTATTTTAGACTTTATCACGGAGGAGCCGGTGGCACATGATAAGGGGAAGAGGCCTCGTGAGGAGGCAAGTGTTGATGATGATGCTTCTCTGCTCTGTCAGTAAAAATGGGAGCGGAGTGAGATGGAGAGAGCACTGCATGAATCGATAGAGGAGGCTCGACAAAGAGATGAGACTAAGGCATCGAGAGTTCGTGAGAAGGAACGAGCTCTGTGGGATCTGAGAATGTACCGGTTTAAGCCGATAAATTTGGAGATGATCTACACCCTCCACCGACTAGGTAGCTGACACCTAGGTCACACAGGTATGTTCCCTATTTCCTTAGTTTTTGTTTGGTATATATATGCGTCGAGGACAACACATGCTTTGTTGATGGGGGTTGGGAGGGTTACGTGTGCATCCCTTTTTCGTGAACATAACCCGATGGTTTTTCTTGCCGGATATATTTTCCCTCGGGTGATCCATATCTAGTAGAACCGGCATGTTTAGGATTTTATTTTATATTTTTTTGTGTCAGTTGAAGGAAAGTAGGAAAACTGAAAGCAGTCAAGAGCTGAATATAACCCGAGAGTTTTTCTTGCCGAATATCTTTTCCTTTGGGTGTTCCATATCTAGTAGAACTGGCATGTTTAGGATTTTATTTTATGATTTTTGGGTCAGTTGGAGGAAAGTAGGAAAACTGAAAGTAGTTAAGAGCTAAAATTGTTGAAAATAACTATTGTTTCATAATTTGATACCCCTCCAAATATTTTTTTGTATATGTGTATGTGAAAGTTGACAAGTATGACCTTTGTGAATGTTTGCATGGCATTGAAACTGTGAACTTTTATCATTGTATGGTTGTACCTGAACTAGCAATTGGTAGAAATGATAATGTTGACCTGTGCTTTGTGTGAGTGAGGTTTAATAGCTGAATTCAGTTGTGTGTGTTAATTTAGAGCTTGCCTGGTCAGTCGTACCGAGATAGAGGATAGGAAACTAGGAAAGAATCATAGGCCATTTTTGATTTATGAGTCCAATTTAGCCTAAAAGACCTACCAAAAGTGAATAGAAATCCCTTGATCCAAATGTTTGAGCTTAAATTGACCTTTCTTTTTGTTTACACCAGTTCACATGCCTAATTTTATTATGAATGAACCTGTTTTGGCCCTGGTCCCTCCTTGGACATTGTGAACTTAAACTCAGGAAAATCAGCTAATTGAGGGTGGCTATTATAGGGGTGATTAAGAAGATTCGGGTGAAAATAAAATTGGGTAATGAAAAGAAAAATAGCGGATGTGGTATGCATAATGAAAAGAAAAATAAAAATTATTTTCAAAAAGAAAGAAAAGAAAAGAAAAATAATGTGTGATATATGAGTGTTGAATAAAGAAAAACCGCATCCATAGTTGCAAAAGCAAAGAAAAAAAGAAGCAATTAAAGGAAAAAAGGGTGAAAAATTGGAAAAAAGGTGAAAAGTGGAGCCAAGAGGTGTGTAGTGCCAAGGAGGGTTGAGCTACTAATTTCATATGTACCATACCCAAGCCCAAGCCTACATTACAAGCTTAGAAAGTCCTATAATGATCCTAGCTACTTGTCCAAAAATCGAGGTATTGAAAGTAAAGGCAAGCCTATGGTATTGTATGCACATTGTTCGAATTTCTTTGTGAGAGTGAGTGAATCTTACCTAGTCCCAAGAGGAATTTATTGAAATATTCATATACACTTGTGTGAGTATGGGACTTCTTTGAGGTGAGAGCATTTGGTCAACAAAATCGTCGGCAAATTGTCTGGGCCAGTGTTATAGATTTATGTGCATGGTTGCAGGTGACAATATTTTTCCATGTTTTGATTTATTTCTGTTATGGTTGGAAATTTTGTATATGCATAGTGATTTGATTTGATACGATGAGGGAGGGGTTAGAAAATTTGATTTTTATGTGTAAGTGTGACTGCCGTAAGTTTCCTAGAGTTCTTCTGATTGAAGCATCGAAGTAGTTTTGTTTTATTTTGTTTTGTTTTATTTTGCTTTTTCCTGAGGACATGCAAAAGTTCTAAGTTGAGCGTGTTGATATGCCGTGATTTTACGGAACTTTCGATGCTTAAAACCAAGAAATTATGCACATTCTGGGTACGTTTATATGGGTATGATGTGTTTTATGCTTAATGTTGCAGGAAAACAGGTTCAGGAGTGAATTGGTCAAATTAATGCTGAAAACCACTGAAAAGGTGATTGCCCAGCACTTTACGAGTCATGCCTCCTACTTAAGGCGTGGGCAAAAGATGAATTTTTGATGATGCAAGACAGTGTACCTGACGAGTTGAGGAAAAGACTCGTTACAACTGGTAATGAGTCATGAGGTCAACCGTGAAAGCTGAAAGAGGAAATTATAATAAAGTGTCCAGTGCAGTTGACGATAAACATCACGAGTCGTCACATGATGTAACGACTCGTTGGCAGATCACTGGGACCAACCGTAACGTTCACTGAATTTTGGAGGAGGAGACCACGAGGGACCTAGCGAATCGTGCTCAGGCATGACGAGTCATTAGGTGACCCGTTGCCACGACTGGGTACGTTGCCGAGGATGACTGTTTTAAGTAAGGAATGACTCGTCAGAGGGACAAACGAATCGTCACCAAGCCTGTTTCCACTGCCGATCTGGTTTCCAGTTTTAATTAGGAAAAGGATTTCTTGGAACTATAAATACATAGTTTACGTTTATTTTTGAAGGACGATTTTTGGAGGATTTTTAAAATGATTTTCTAAAAGTTATAGAGTAATTGAGAGAGATAATTTAGATAGTTTTTTCAACTAGAATTTTGGTATTGATCAATTGTTCTTTATTCAAGAAACAAAAGAAACATTGGAGTTTATTCATCTATTGTGGAGTTTTAATTCAATCTACGTGGTTTTTATTCTATGATAGTTTGTAAGTTTCAATTATGATTTAGTCAATAATTTGTGATTGCGATAACACAAGCATGAGTATCTAAATCCATAACTAGGTTTGTGGGAACCAAGATGAATTAACACACATAGGTAAAAACAATTAGTGATTCTTGAAGGGGGTTTTATGCATGCATTATTTTTCCCGTTTTGATTGATTCTTGACGGTTGCAAACATTAGGACTTGCCTTATTCTTACTTACCGAACCAAGGAGATAAAGAATGGGAAAAGGGATTAACAACGGAGATTTGAGGCTATCAACCCTCATCTAATAACTTGAACTTGTCCGGGGATAGCTAATCCGATATTAAGGGTAAGGGTCAACTAAAGTACACCCGTATACGGACCAAGTTGCATGGTGATATTCATCTAGATACGAGACCAACCATTTAGGTGAACCTAACTTACCAATATTGCATGTTAAACGCCGTAATATATCACTAGTGTATAAGCCTTGTGGTTATGAAATCTTGGGGAACACAATCCTAGTCAAGTCGTTAATTAAATACAAATCGAATTTGATTTTAACATTCAGCAATTTTATTTTGTTTATTATTCTATATTTTTCCCCCTTTGGAAATAAGTAACTCAATAGTAATAGTTATTCGCATTAACTTAGTTCTTACCATATTCCCTGTGGGATCGACCTCAACCATTGTTGGATTCTATATTTTACAATCGACCGCTTATATCTCAATTGCGAGATGTAATTTGGGCGACATCAATGATTTCAGTTTTACTTACTCAACCTATTTGAATTACCATGCATATTCAGTACATTCCAAGTACTGACCGCATACTCTATGCTATGTCATTTCATGATACAAGCTCAGATGCTCAGACTCAGTTCAGTCTCTAGAGTTTATCCCAGACATCTTTGTTGGTGAGTCCTCATCCTTTGAGGACCTTGAGTTAGTCGAGTGTTGTTATTTTCAGTTTTAGGCTTCTAATGAGCTAGTTGGGTTGTTGTCCCATCAACTCATCAATATGTTAGAGGCTTTCAGACATTGAGGTGTATATTCATCTTTGGATTCTTTGTTTTGATATTTCCCTTGGTTAGATGTTTTATTATTTAGACTTTCGCTATTTCAGAATTCTATTTTCCGCTTTGTTTATGTTGAGCTTCAGTTATAATGTTCTTGCCATGGGTCGAATTGAATCCATTTATGATTCTAGATTTCGTGTCTAAATTGGGGCCTATGTTTGAGTCATGAAAAACTTTGTATCAGAGAAGAGGTTCAGAGTGTCCTAAGGTGGGCGCGGCTATAATTGTCAGCTGTCGTGATGAAAGCTAGCCCACTTGGCTCCGAAGAGCCCCCAACTCCTCACAGAGCCTGCCCGTGTTAGCCTGCTCGGCCATACGCGCATTAAATTTGTTGTCAAAGCTATCTAGCCTTGTGTGTAGGACCCGTGTAGCTGTCTCAATCTCAGCCTTTACCGAAGGCTTGACATTCTCCATCATAGACTGAACCTTCTTCTCAGCTATCGTCAGTGTCTTGGCCAGCTTTTGGAGAAATTCCTGAGGCGCTAGCATGTACCTGGCTAGAATCTAGATCGAAAGGCCCATCGGTGGTGCGGTGGAGGTGCTAGGAGCTGCCTTTGAATGATCGACACATGTAGCTAGTGTCTTGACCTGCTCTTGTGAGGTAGGGGCATTCACCTGCGCGCCCCCAACTGTCCGTGATACTGGGACTGCGGTAGAAAGTTGTGCCCAGCTTACCAAGTTCATCTCATCCCAAATTAAGCCAATATCTGTGATCCACTGTCCTCTAATCAAGTGCTCCTCACCATGATACACCTTGAGATCTGCCTCTGTGCACAGTCTAAATACGAGACTCAAGAATGGGATAGTAGTGCTCAATCCCATAGCCCAATCCTTGATCTCTTCTGCAATAACCCTTGTGATATTGATGGGGTATCTTGATGCGATACATGCCACCAAAGCTGCTCTGTCTGCATTGAGGGTATTTTCACTTACCATCGGGGCCTACCGGTGGCAAATAACATCCATCAGGTTTTTTTTATGAAGTTCGGAGAATTCTTTGTGACCTTCTTGCCGCTAAGTGACCCATTATGCTTCTTCTTTGTCCTCAACAATAACCCCGGACAACCACTGAATCTGCCTCTGCCTCTTATCAAATCCCATTTTCTTGATTTTTTTCATGGCCTCCACCTTATAGTCGTACTCCGGTGTGGCGGATGGTGGTATGAATTTGGGCCCATATAACACCCAAGCAATAATGCTCTCGAATATCCATATTGTGGCCTCATACCATGATGCTCTCCAGCTTGGGCTGATCTTTTAATTTTTTCCCTTCCTTTGCTTTCTGCTCCATGGTTGCCAGATAATTGACGTAGAACTTCTGGATGATCTCTTTAGTGTATCGATCCGGGGCCCTAGCCATCCAGTTGAACCCATAGAAGCTGAATATCTTATTCATCTCCTCCACCTCATTCAGTGTGTTGGTGAGGATCTGTGGCTCATCTTGAATGCTCTAACTAGGTTTGTTCTTTGCGGTGAGAGCAATACCCTGTTTATAAATCTATTGGGTTGTTGGTACTCTCCATTGAATGGTACGGTTCTCCCTAGGCGGAGTCTACTCCAGCTAAGCATTGGCTATCTCCTCAGATTTGGAGTCACTGTCTGTATCGCCAGATTGGGCCTCCTTAGTCCCTTCTTCTTCATTAGAGTGGCTTTAGAACTCTTGGGCTCTTCTCTCAGCTCCCTCCTTACACTGCGGAACACCAGCAAATATTGAAGTGGCTACCACAGCCTGGGCTTTAGCTTTCACCCTAATAGTTTAGGTCCTGTCAATGTCAGATGTGTCGACCCAGTATTCCTCCACTGCACCACTAGGGGTGTTGGTCGCTTTTTCAGATTCAGAGGTTTCATCTATCAATGCCCTACGAGTAGTTGCTTTGGATGCTTTTCTTTTTTGTATCATTATACCTATGGTCTTACGAGTACATCTTATGATTCATACTATGTAGGTACGACTCGTACTATGACTCGTAGGTCTCTCTTACTTTGAGGTTCATGCCTTGCAGAGTTCATAACCATAGTGTGTACTACGACCCGTACAATGAAGTTATGAGTCGTAGGACCAACCGTACCCTGAACTCATGCACTGGAATTCATCTCTGCTTCTCACCACAATTCGTATTATAGTCCATACAATCCTCTTATGGGTCGTATTGAGAATCGTCGCACTAGTCTGTTAAGCAGTTCTTCTGCCACCTGTTTTTATTTTTCCTGCACACTAAACACACATAAGTCAATAAACATGGGTTTCCTCCCAAGAAGCACCTGATTTAACATCGCGGCACGGCGCAGGTGGTTTGATTACTCATAATTCACCAAATCACCACATGGGTTGCCTCCCAAGAAGCGTCTGATTTAACATCGCGACATGACACAAGTCTCTTGACTACTCAGACTTTGTCAAGGAACTTGGACTCATCCTCGATTGCTAAGATCACTCTGTACTCCTTTGGTTGCTTCATTGGCCGATAGACATTGAAGGTGACCACTTCTTTGTTAAGATTGAATTTCAACTGGCCAACCTCCACATCTACTAAAGCCCTCCCAGTGGAAAGGAATGGTCGCCCCAAAATGATGGGGACTTCAAAATCGACCTGGAAATCAAGGATAACGAAGTCCGCTGGGAATATGAATCTATCCACTTTAACAAGTACATCAAATAGGATACCCATAGGCGTCTTCACAATTTGGTTGGCAATTAGCAATTGCATAGTATTTGGTGTGGGGGCTCCCAAGCCCAGCTACTTATAAGATTGATGTTTACTCTCAAGTCGCAGAGTGCCCTCGTGAACTCAACATCACAATTGTACATGGAATGGTTAAGGCACCTGGATCCTCCATCTTTTGGACAATGACCCGTGAGGTTATAACGCTACAATGATGCACATTATCCATAGGCTCATAGCTCACAGACCTTTTCTTCGTAACACGGTCCTTCATAAACTTGGCATATCCCTGCATCTATTCATATGCCTCGACCAATGGTATGTTTAGAGATAATTGTATTAGCATTGATAGGAATTTCTTAAACTTACCATTCTTTGCCTTCTTCTTCATTCTTTGAGGAAATGGTGGCAGTGGTCGTGGAATAGCCTTGGAAACCTGTGTGTATCCTTGCTTCTCTCCTTGTTTAGCCTTAGGCCCCTTCTCAATAACTAGAGCCTCAGCCAACTCAACATCATCATTATACTCATTCTCAAAATCATCTTCCTCATCATCGATTATGCTTTCTTTCTTCCTTTGAAGTTCAACTACAACTGGTAGAGGGGGATCAAGTGTGGTCTTTCCACTCCTAGTCATCACAGTCATACAGTGACCATCATTCTTTGGATTTTGGACTGTGTTGCTAGGTAGTGTAACCTTTTGCCTACGGTTCATGGATGCTGACAGTTGCCCTAGTTGTTGTTCAATCTGCTTGATAGCCGTAGCATGTGACTCAACTCTCTGGCCCATGCTAGATAAGTCCCCACGAATGTCCTTCAGCTGATAATCTGTGGATCTAACATTCTTTAGAATCTCTGCCATTATGCTCTCCATCATTGACTGTCCATCCTCCCCTCACATGAATTCGGAGGTATGTACAATCCAGCTCGGTCATTGCGATAACCGTCATTCCTTCTCTATTCTCCCTCGCGCTCACGACCTCGACTTCTATCTCTGGACTCATTACGATTGTAATTGTCTCTATTTTTGTTCCGACCTTGGTTTCCAAAACCTTGGCGCCAAGTATCTTGTCCAGACCCTTAGGCATTGGCTTGGAAACCTGCCACCTGGTTGTCCAAGAAGTATGCCTCCTCCTCAGAATCTGAGTGCTCAGGCCCTGGCTCCTATCCCTGTGTCCCCACTGCATTAACTTTTCTAGCTCCATCACCCATGATATGCTTCATGAACAGGTCTAATAATTTTTGCAAATGGGCCAATTCTTGGCACATTGTTCCTCCTTCCTTTTTTGGTCTGCAGTCAAACCAATAACATATGTACCAGCCACCGCTTCTGCTTCCTGGGTGTGCCATGCTCCATTTTTTTAATCACTCTGTCTAGAATAATGACAACTTTCTCCCAAGTGTGGCGCATCAGTGCTCCTACCGCCATTATGTCTGCTACAACTTTAGTACTATTGTTCAGTGAGCTATAAAAAATTTCCGACAAGCTATCATCAGGAATTTTATGGTTTGGGCACTTGGTCAACTTCTTCTTGAACCTCAACCAAGTCTCATGAAGTGCCTTAGTCTTCAGTTGTCAGAAATTATAGATTTCATCCTTAAGTTGCAACATCCTGGAGGATGGAAAGAATCTCTCTAGAAAAGCATGTTTGAGCTCCCTCAAGTTGGTAATGGAGTCATTAGGCAGCTCCGATAACCATAAAGCGGCCTCTCCAGACAGTGAGAAGCGGAAGATCTTAGCCTTATTTCTCCCTGGCTGACTCCGGGCAACCTTTACGCCTTGCATATTCCCACAAAGTTTATTAGGTGTAGGTTGACATCATCAGCTGCATGACCACTAAACACCCCCTTCATGTTAAATAATTCAATCATGGTGCTAGTGATGTCAAATTTTTCCCCAGCAGGAAATGGTGGTGGTACAATAGCTCCAATTGACCCGACTTCAACAATTCCCGGGTCAACCTCATCAAAGAATTGAGGGGTATATCTTTGGCATATGTTTCCCCTTCCATGGAGACCAACATTGACGACCTCATCTCAAGCATCCTCCGCATCCTAAGTGCAGCTTGCCGGGCTAGCTCAGCTTGACTAGCTTTTTCAGTAGTACGGGCATCTCTCTACTCTTGGTTCTCCATCCTTTGCAGTGTTCTTTCGAGTTCGAGATCCAAAGGAATCAGGGGGTTTCCACTCCAATTCATACTTGGCATTCACCAAGCGACAACTTGTTGATATCCAAAAACAAAAAGAAAACATAATTCAGGAAATAACAACCAAAAGTTAAATAAAGAGGTCGGTGTCGAACCCACAGGGAATAAGGTAAGATCTAGAATAATGCTGGTACTTAAACTTGTTGGTTAGTTATCTCCAAATTGGGGGGTTTCAAAGAAAAACAATATTAACACAAGATTGTAATTGTGATTGTTATCAAGATTTGCAAATAACTAGGGTAAGGGTTCCCCATTGGTTCATAACTACTTTGATTATATACATGTGATCAATCCCAATGCTTACTTGTAGAACTGATAAGTAGGGTTCATCCAAATGAATGGTTCATCCATATTGGATGACTATACTCAATCACCGGGTAAGGTCTCATAAGCGATTTCAAACAAACCGTATCAATTTGTCCCAAATTTAACTATCCTGCAACCACAGCTCAAGTTAATACAATGATCATAAAGACCAAGGCTTTGTTGTAATTCTCTTTTCCTAATCTCTACTTCTCTTGGCTCAATAAATTAAAGAATTTGGGCAAGTCCTAACATTGTACACCATTAAGAAACGTTTAAATATGATGAGAATACAATAAAAGCATTTAGCATTGGTTTTGAATCACTTTTGTATAATCCTATTTCGTTAATCCACCAATGTTCCCACAACCCTAGTTGTGGAGGCTTTAGCCTCACATAATTGTAAGATTATATTTAGCATTCATAGACAAACACATAATTAAATACTTAGATAATAATAGGAAGAAAACCTGTTTCGAATATCAATGAGCAATCTCAAGAACAATTGATGAAATCAAGTGTTGATCTTAAGAATTTCTCTCCAAAACTTGACAAAAAATCAGAAGTAATACTTTTTACACATCTCTCCTACCTTCTCTATAGCTATTTAACTAAAAAAACATAAAAGGTATTTATAAAGACATCAAAAACTTTTTCCTACGCTAATAGGGAATTTTCCTATCTGGTGTCGGCCTGACTCACGACTAATCCTATGACCAGTAATAGAATTATATTGGTCGTATCTTCATCTTGTACCTCCTTGGCTGATGCAGATTTGTCTAAGTGTTGGCAGCTAGTACGCCTCATACCATGGTCTAACGAGTTGTACAATCCATATGTGGCTTGGCCTTGAGAAATTTAAAATCTTCTGAAGTTTTCTTCGAGTGTTGTGGTACACCTCGTACCTTCATCCTATTACTCGTAATTGCTTGTTGCCTCTGGAGTTTTTCCAAGTCTTTAAGAATCACTGAAGCTCCCCATGGCTTATGGTATGGGTCGTAAGTGGTTATTATGATCCGCAGGTTCTACCCGTACCAAGAGACTCCCTTGTGCAATTTTATTTAAATATTTCCATGACTCCGTTTACGGCTCATACCATCTTGGTACAACTTGTACTGAGATTCGTACTTTGTCTTCCTCTTATTCCTGCCTTCTGATTTTCATCACGAGTCTTAGTATGACTTGTACAATCAAGGTACGACTTGTATTGTGATTTGTACTTGGTTGATTTCTGCACTTTTGTGCATATTTTGCAAAATATAGCTCCAACACCTATTTTCCTAGAAAAAAAGTAAAAGTACCTCATATCAATATAAACATACCTAATTCCATGCTATTTTCTCACTTTTAAGAATCAAAAGTGTTATAAACTCACAACACATGAGTCTTTCATGCTGATTTTAGGGCATCTTTTCATATGTTCGCCCAGGCTTTGACTGCTTAGGTCAACAAACAAGCGGTGGCTCATGTCCCAAAGAATAGGAGCACAGTGGAAGCTCGAGTTTGGGATTTCCATAGGATGAATTCCCCTTAGTTTCTTGGGTCGAGAGTGGATGAGGACCCACATGAGTTTTTGGAGGAGATACAGAAGGTCACCCAGATTATAGGGGTAATGGGAGAAGAGAGCGCAGAATAAGCCTCCTATCAGCTGAAGGGGGTTGCTTACATTTGGTACCGTCAGTGGAGAGATGGTAGATCAGTGAGAGAAGTTCCCTTGAACTGGGATGAGTTCATGATAGCTTTCTAGACAAATTATTCCCTAGGGAGTTGAGGGAGGCAAAGGTAGTGGAGTTCGTCAATTTGAAACAAAATGATATGACGGTTCAAGAGTACACCTTGGAGTTTCTCCGGCTGTCCAAGTATGAGCCAGAGATGGTGGTAGACCAGAGGATCCATATGAACAGATTTTTGTGTGGAGTGTCCGACTTAATGGTCAAGGAGTGTAGGATGACAAAGCTGAAAATTGACCTAGACTATTCTCAGTTGGTCATATGCACCTAGCTAATAGAGGTGGATCATATGAAGGATAAAAAGAGAGAGTCCAAGAGGTCTAGGACAAGTAGTGTTAGGTTTTCTCAGCAGAGGCCTAGTGGCGGGCATCGTTAGCAGTCTCATCAGGGACCATCAACACTGGTTCCATCGTTAGCTTGTGTACCATCTAGATCTCGGCACGAACAGTAGGGAAGGACATTAGGCTCTAGAGGTCAGGGGAGTAGGTCAGGAGAGCCTAGCTTTTTAGTTTGCAGCAAGTGTGGCTGGAAGTACCCCGAAGAGTGCTTAGCAGGTTCAGGGTAATGTTTTGGCAGCGGGAAGCCCGACCATATGCTCAGAGACTTTCTAGCGGATAGGCAAGGCCATGGTAGAGGCTGTGAGTCAATTTCCAGTTCAGCAGCTCCACCAGCACGCTTAGCTCAGTAGGGTGCATCCACTAGTGCAGGTGGTGGTCAGCGTCAAAATAGGTTTTATGCGCTCTCATCTTGTTAGGAGCATGAGGTCTCCCCATATGTGGTCACTGGTATGTTATGAGTATTCCATCTTGATGTATATGCTTGTTATATCAATAGGATACTTTATATTTTATGACGCCCTATGCTGCTAGTAGTTTCAGAGTTAGTCCTGATATCCTATTAGAACTCTTCTCAGTCTCTACTCCAGTCAGTGACTCTGTTATAGCTCGATGAATGTACATAAATTGCCCTGTCTTAGTCCTTTAGAAAGTCACCTCAGCAGATCCAGTAGAGTTAGACATGATCGATTTTTATGTTATCTTTCGCATGGATTGGCTACATGCATTTTATCCCTTAATAATTTTTAGATCCTATGGCGTAGAGTTTTGATTTCCGGTTGAGCAGTCCTAGAATGGAAGGGTAGTTCAGTTGTGCCTGTAGGTCTCTCTATTTCTTACCTTAAGTCCAGAAAGATGGTTGTGTTTACCATCTAGTTCGAGTTAATGATGTTATATCTGAGAATCCAACTCTTTTGTCTGTCCCTATTATGTGTGAGTATCCAGTGGTTTTCCCAGATGATCTACTAAGAGTCCTTCCCAAGCAGGAGTTTGACTTTGGTATTGAACTTCTTCCAAATATGCAATCTATATCTATTCCTCCTTACAGAATGGCTCTAGCTGAGCTAAAGGAGTTGAAAGAATAGTTGAAAGATTTCCTAGACAAGGGTTTCATCAGACATAGTAAGTCATCATGGAGTGCACCAGTTCTCTTTGTCCGAAAAAAGGATAGTTCTCTTTGTATGTGCATTGACTATCGGCAGTTGAACAAGGTTACTATCAAGAATAAATAGCCCTTCCCCTAAATTGACGATTTGATTGACCAACTTCAAGGTACCAAATGCTTCTCGAAGATAGACCTCAGATCTGGATATCATTAGCTCTGAGTTAGGGAGAGTGACATTTTGAAGATGGCCTTCAGGACTCGATATGGCCACTATGAGTTTTTAGTTATGTCTTTTGGACTAACGAATGCTCCTACAGCTTTTAGGATTTGATGAACAGGGTGTTCAAGCCATATTTGGACATGTTCATGGTTGTCTTCATAGATGACATTCTCATAAACTCTAGGAGAGAGGAGGAGCATGTCGCTCATTAGAAGATTATGCTACAGACTCTTAAGGGTCACCAACTATTTGCTAAATTCAGTAATTTGGAGTTTTGGATAAACTCAATAGCATTTTTGGGCCATGTGGTGTCAAGCAAGGGTGTGCAAGTGGACTCCCAAAAGATAAAAGCTGTAAATAATTATCCTAGACCAGTTAGTCCTTCAGATATCATGAGTTTCTTAAGTTTTGAAGTATTTTCATCCATTGCGTCGCTGTTGACTAGGTTGACCCAGAAGAAAGTCAAATTTTAGTGGTCGAACACTTGGGAGGAGAGTTTTTAAGAGTTAAATACTCGGCTCACTTCATCCCTAGTATTGGCCCTACCTAACGGTATAGATAGATTTGTTATGTATTGTGATGCCTCTAGTGTTGGTATTGGTTGTGTGTTAATGCAGCATGGTAAAGTCATTGTGTATGCCTCTAGACAACTTAAGACTTATGACAAGAACTATCTAACGTATGACCTGGAATTGCCAGCGATGGTGTTTGGATTGAAGATTTGGAGATATTACTTGTATGGGGTGCATGTATATGTGTTCACAGACCATAAGAGCCTTCAGTATGTGTTTACTCAGAAGGACCTGAATTTGCCACAAAGGAGGTGGTTAGAGCTTCTCAAGGACTATGAAATGAGTATCCCATATCATCCGGGAAAGGCCAATGTAGTAGAGGATTCCCTCAGTAGACTTTCTATGGAGAGTGTTTCTCATGTAGAGGAGGAAAGATAAGAGTTGGTGAAGGATGTGCACCAACTTGCACGATTAGGAGTTCATCTTATTGACTTGACGGATGGTGGTGTCATTGTTCAGAATGGTTCAAAATCCTCTTTGGTGACTAAGGTCAAGGCTAGGCAATATGAGGATCCTATTTTAGTAACGTTGAAGGAAGCGGTTAAGAATCAGAAGGTTGAGATCTTCTCCCAAGGGGGAGATGGTGTACTTCGATATCAGGGTCGCTTTTGTGTTTTGGATATTGATGATGTGAGGGAGAGAATGTTGCATAAGGCTCATGGTTCCTGATATTCTATTCATCTTGGTGCCACCAAGATGTATCATGACCTATGGGAAGTCTATTGGTGGAATGGCATGAAGAAGGTCATAGCGGAGTTTGTGGCTAAGTGTCCAAATTGTCAACAAGTGAAAGTGGCGCATCAAAGACCAGGAGGTGTGCTACAAGAAATCAGTATCCATACTTGAAAGTGGGAAGAGATTAATATGGATTTCATCACAAGGTTGCCTCGTACACGTCGACAGTATGACTCTATTTGGATGGTTGTAGATAGATTGACTAAAGTAGCCCATTTTCTATCGGTCAAAACTATCAATTTAGTCGAGCATTATTCTAGATTGTACATTTGGGAATAAGTTCGGTTGCATGGAGTTACCTTGTCCATCATATTAGATAGAGGTATTCAATTGACCTCGTAGTTTTGGAAGTCATTCCAAAAGGGTCTTGGTAATCAAGTCAAGCATAGCATAGCTTTTCACCCGCAGACAGATGGTTAGGCTAAAAAGACCATTCAAACTCTTGAAAATATGTTGAGAGCATGTGTGATTTACTTCAATATTAGTTGGGATGATCATTTTTCTATTATCGAGTTTGCATATAACAACAGCTATCACTCTAGCATTCAGATGGCCCCGTTTGAGGCTCTTTATGGGCGGAGGGGTAGATCTCCTATTGGTTGGTTTGAAGTAGGTGAAGCTGTGTTGATAGGGCCAGATTCAGTTCATGAGGCTATGGAGAAAGTTCAACTTATAAGGGAAAGGCTGAAGACAACTAGGAGTAATCAAAAGTCCTATGCGGATATGCGGAGGAGAGACCTTAAATTTGAAGTTGATGATTGAGTATTTCTGAAAATGTCTCTCATGAAGGGAGTGATGAGGTTCAGAAAGAAAGGAAAGCTTAGTCCTTGATATATTGATCCCTACAAGATTATGAGGCTTGTCTGCAAGGTGGCTTATGAGTTGGAGCTACTAGTGGAGTTGGCTTTGGTACATCTAGTTTTCGATGTATCATTGTTAAAAAAAGTGCATTGGCGATCCGACATTGGTTGTCTCAGTGGAGAGCATATGTGTGAAGGATAACCTTCGCTATGAGAAGGTACCGGTTGATATCCTTGATCGTCAAGTTTAGAAGTTGAGGAACAAAGAAGTAGCTTCGATAAATGTTCTATGGAGAAATCAGCTTGTTAAAGGAGCTACGTGGAAAGCCGAAGTAGATATGTGGCTAAATACCTGCATCTTTTCCCTTCTAGATTCGTTCCATCTTGAGGTACTAGTTTCCTACTTAGTACTCTATTCAGTTTCTTGTCTAGTTCATGTCTCCCAGTTTATGTCATGTCAGGTCATGTATGTATGATTCATGAATTCAGTTTAGTCATGCATTTCAGTCTAGAGTCAGTCACTCTATCAGTTTTCAACTTCAGATATTCAGTATTTGGCATGGCGGTTCCTTTTCCAAGTTATTCAGTATGTTTACTCATATTCGAGGATTAATATTCCCAAGGGAGTGATATTGTAATACCCAAAAGTTTCTAAGATCAGACTTGAGGGTTGAAGTGGAGAAAATAGGAAAAATTTGCACAAGTCTTAGAATGACTCTTTAGGTGACTCGTAGGGTCACCCAATGAGTCGTGAAGTGACTCGTGAAGGGGAGGCAGTCCAGTGAGGAGTCGTGCATAGGGGGGACAATGGATGGAGCCACGAGTCGTGATGTCACCTCACGACTCGTGAAGTAAGTTGTGGTCATGATGGTTGAGTTGAAGGTTAATATTTCAGTGAAGGCCATGAGTGAGGGTCATGAGTCATCCCTCCACTTCATGACTCGTGCAATGGATCGTTAGTTGGCTATTGAGAGAAGGGCAGTGGCGACAACTAAAGAGAAGTAACGAGTCATCCTCCCTGCCAATGACTCGTCATGTCAATCATCAGGTGAAACAATTCAATAAAAGAGTAGAAGGTGTCTAGTGGTGACAACGAGAGAGGACAACGAGTCGTTCTCTAGGGTAATTACTCGTCCAGTCCCTCGTTGGGACTGGTAGTGTTGATTTTCCTGAAAAATTAGTAAGGGTGTTTTTGTAATTTCTAAGCTCCTAAGCCCTAAACTACATCTTTTAAGCTCTATTAGGATTGTTTTAAGAAGGTTTAGCCTATTCTAAATCATTCTCTCCCTTGCATTCAAGTTTAGAGGATTTCATTGAAGATCAAGTCGAAGAATTCTCCTAGTTCTTCCCCAAATCTCTTTGGCTTGCAAGGAAGGGTGTAGAATCAGCTCACCCAGGTATGTAGGGTCATGAATGAGAGCTTCCCTTCACTCTCATGCCCAAATCCTTTCTCAAGTTCATGAATTTAAGTGTATAATTCTAATGGGTTTTAACCCATGTTTATGAAATTCTCTATGTTGAATTCATGGGTCAATTCCCTTTATGTTTCAAATGATATTTTAAGATTTATGGGCAGGTTTTATACCTATTTTGATTATAATTCATGATTTCATATTTTAAGAACATAATGCCCAATTATGCAAGTTTCATGAAAACTCGAGTTTATGATCTATGTTTGCAAGTATGATAAGATGTTTAGTATGAAAGAATACTTAAGATTTTACCCATGAATGTAGTTATGACTTTTTTCTTACAATGTCTATTTTATGCAAGCATGATGTTAAGATTTGGGCAAGCCCATCAAGTTAATC
This sequence comes from Datura stramonium, assembly GCA_018107945.1. Taxonomy (NCBI): domain Eukaryota; kingdom Viridiplantae; phylum Streptophyta; class Magnoliopsida; order Solanales; family Solanaceae; genus Datura; species Datura stramonium. Next base: position 61,606 of record JACEIK010003318.1, on the reverse strand, counting down.
ATGATTTCATGAATTAGCTAATGCTAATAAGTCCATTTATCTCAAGTTTTGGAGTCAAGACTCCCCATATGTTAATATTTAAGTTATGTTTTGATGTATGATTATATGAGCATTATATACGTTTTGGGAGTAGTGTCTAGTACCGAGTAGGCTAGGGGTTCCAAGGATCCCCAGTCTCATGAGCTACTCTCCAACGTAGGTATACTTTGGGGCTCTAAAGAGAGCATTTCCCCGGCCTAAGGGCACACCGTGATATCACATCTTAATCTGTCACCCTAGAAAGGATTAGGATGGCTCTCCTCCTTGTAGGCAAGATGTGGGATCATCATGCGCTCATACATGTTGGTTGTCAGTTAAGAAGAGTCTCCCATTGTTCCTCATAATTTCAGTAATGCATATAATTTTAGATATTATATCATATTTTCAGCAGGTTTGATCCATGGATCATTTTATGAGCTTTTACTTATGATTTTAGATATGGCAAGCCATATGCACTTATTTCTGTTTATGTCTATTAATGTTTTCAGATATCAGCATGCAGCCTTTACTCTCAGAATCTTATGATGTTATGATTTCAGATATGTATGATTGCATTTTTACTTACTCAGCTTGTTTTAATTACTTTGCATACTCAGTACATTCCATGTACTGATCGCATACACTATGTTGTATCGTTTCATGATACAGGCTCAGACTCAGTCCCACCGCTAGAGTTTATCCCAGAGAACTTTGTTGGTGAATCCTCATCCTTCGAGGAACTTGAGTTAGTCGAGTGTTTTTATTTTCAGTTTCATACTTCTACTGAACTAGTTGGGTTGTTGTCCCATCAATTCGTCAGTATGTTAGGTTTTTCAAACATTGAATTGTATATTCATCTTCAGATTCAGTGTTTTGATATTTCTGTTGGTTAGTTGTTTTATTTTTCAGACTTCCGCTATTTAAGAATTCTATTTTCCACTTTGTTTATGTTAAGCTTCAGTTATCATGTTCATGTCATGGGTTGACCTGGAGCCATTTATGGTTCTAGGTTCTATGTCTAGAACAGGGCCTATGTTCAGGTCGTGGAAAAAATGAGACCTATATAGAGTCATAATGTTAGCGAGTGCGAGGAAAACCTATGTGAAGTCCATATTGATCTCTTTGCACTTCCCAGTGGGGATACTGATGTCTTGTAACGTACCTCTTGGTATTTGATTCTTAACTTTCCCCTGTTGATAATTCAGACACTTAGCCACAAACCCTGCTATGTCCCTATTCATGCCATTCCACCAATAGACTTCCCGTAGGTCATGCTACATCTTGGTGGCACCTGGATGTATAGAATATCGGGAACATGAGCCTCATGCAACATTCATTCTCTAAAATCATCAACACCTGAAACACATAAACGACCGTTATATCGAAGATACCATCTCCCCGTTGGGAGAAGACCTCCACCTTCTGATTTTGAACCGCTTCTTTCAACTTAATCAAAATAGGATCCTCATCCTTCCTAGCCTTGACCTCAGTTACCAATGAGGAATTCGAGCCATTTTGAACAATGGCACCACCATCTGTTGAATCCACGAGGAAAACTCCTAATCGTGCAAGTCGATGCACATCCTTCACCAAATCTTTCCATTCATTTTCCACATGAGAAACACTCTACATGGATAGTCGCTAAGGGAATCAACCACTATATTTTCCTTGCCCATATGATAAAGGACACTCATGTCATAG
>JACEIK010003318.1:17695-32947 GCA_018107945.1 Datura stramonium | reverse complement strand
CTATGGATTCATAACTACTTTGGGTATACACACGTGATCAATCTCAATGCTTACTTGTAGAACTAATAACTAGGATTTATCCAAACAACTGATTCGTCCCTATTGGATGAATTTACTCAATCACTAGGTCAGGTCTCACGAGCGATTTCAATTTAACCGTTATCAATTTGTCCCAAATTTAACTATCCTGCGACCACAGCTCAAGTTAATACAATGATCATAAATACCAAGGCTTTGTTGTAATTCTCTTTTGCTAATCTCTACTTCTCTAGGTTCAAACAAGTAAAGAATTCGGGTAAGTCCTAATGTTGTACACCGTTAAGGAACGTTTAAAGATAAAGAGAACACAATACAAGCTTTTTGCATTGGTTTAGAATCACTTTTGTGCAATCCTAATTTGTTAATCCACCGTGGTTCCTACAAACCCTAAATGTGGAGGTTTAAGCCTCTCATGGTTGTAAGATTACAATTTGCATTCATAGACAAACACAAAATTAAATACTTACAACAACAATTGGAAGAAAATCAGATTAGAATATCAAAGAACAATCGCAAGAGCAATGTAGGGAATCAAGAATTTGATCCCAATAATTGCTCCTCAAAACTTGATAAAAATTCACAAAAATAATTATTCACACGTCTACTAACTCAATTATGTCCTCCTCTAACTAATAAAACATAAAGGCCATTTATACAGATATTAGAAATCTTTTCCTAAGCTAAAAGGGAATTTTCCGTATCTGGTGTCGATAGTGTCACGACTGAACCTACGACCCGTAGCAGGATTATACGGGTCGTACCTGCTTCTCGTAGGTCCATGGCTACTGCAAATTTGGCTAAGTGTTGGCAGGCTGGTACGAATCATACCTTCATCCTATGAGTCATACATTGCTTCCGTGGTTTAACCCTGAGAACTCTGACATCTTCTGAAATTCTCCACGAGCGTTGTGGTATGAATTGTACCTTCTTCCTGCAACTCTTACTGTCTGTAGTGTCTGAAGTTCTTCCAAGTATCAAAGAATCTTCTGAAGTTCACCACGGCTCATGATACAGTTCGTACATTGATGCCACGATTCGTGAGTCCATCCGTACCAGGAGTCTAACTTTATGCAATTTCCTCTGAATATTTTCACGACTCCAGTTACGACTCGTACGGAGAGTCTTATGTCTCCTTCTTCTCACTTCAACCTTCTGACTTTCATCATAGTTCTCAGTACAACTCGTGCAATCAAAGTACAACTCATACTAAAGCTGGTACTTTGACTGATTTTCTGCATTTTAAGACTTCTTTTGCACATCTTTTCTCCAACACTTATTTTCCTTGAAATCAAAATAAAAATACCCAATATCTATATAAACATACCTAAGTCCATGCTATTTTCTCAATTTTAAGTGTCGAAAGTGTTGTAAACTCATAGCACGTAAAATGTTCAATTCACTCCTCTTAACGAAAGAGTGTAAATAGTCGTTGGAAAAATGAATATACCCGATGAATGTCGGGGTCGAATCACACAGGTAATAGTAGTTGATCATGAAAAATTTGTCTATCAAATTGAAGTAACTTGCATCAATGTCTCAAAAATAATAAAGTAAAAATTGAAAAAATCACAACTTGTTAATTGAATTACAAATTCGCACATGAAAATAGGACCAAGTGTAGAAAATACCAAAGGAGAGAATACTAGGGGTGTGATATTGAAGGGGTATCATTGGATTGAGATTATTAACAACTACTAGCATTACTCAATAGTATAATTAGTTGTGGAAGAGGTAGCACCCGATGTTTTTCAACTAATTAGGTGCTTTATACATCGGTTTTCTCAAACCCCAAAGTCCTTTTCACAACAACCACAAAAACTTGGGTAAGAACCAACTATTTCTATATTTAATTCTCAATGGGTGTGTGACAATGGGTTTTGGCTATCTCTAGCCCAACCCCACATGATCAACACCCAATTAACCACTAATGTTTCCTCACCCATACTCTAAATCCCTTTTTAAAGCAAAATTAGAGTAAGTAATTCAACCCGCATTTGCAACTATGAGTATTTAGATTAAAACTCATAGGAAACACTAGAATTATACCAATTGAGTAAATCTAAGATCAATTAAACAATATCAAATCTAAATTAAACCCAATCAGTCACACACCCCTAGCAAGGAATTTAGCTACTCATTTAAGTATAATAAGATATTGCATTAAGTAATAGTTCAATATCCATTCAACAAAATGAGTCAGAAAATTCAAGCACAAGGTTCTAGCCTCCATATTGTTTTTATACCTTTTTAAAGAATAAGATGAAGATTTCTCTCTCTATAATTCAATTCTCCAACTTCTCTCTCCTTTCTATTCAATATTCAATACAATAGTATAATGATGTGGAATAGAAGGTTCAGTTCTCCTTTTAAAAATTTACAAAAGTAGGATACAAAATGCTCCTCTTTTTTTGAACTGGATACTTTTACCCTTTTCTGACGGACCTCACTTCGAGTTACCGGCTGTTAGCGGGTGCTGATCTGCGGAGTGCCGGTCTATCGCATCTGGTGGTGGGTTCTAGATATATTCATTGTTGGCACTGGTGGTTCGCTGGTGCTGATCTGTGGTCCGCCGGTGGCCATTCTTCTTCAGCATAGTAGGTATTTGTGATTAGCCGGCGTTTCACCGATGTCCTCCAGTAGAGCACCGATCCTAATCTCAATTTTTATGCTTTTTTCTCAATTTCATGATTTCTCTACTCAAGTTAAATACCTGCAAAGATCAAGGAAAAAGGGCATAAAATCCACCTAAATGATGTGAGAACTAAACAAAAACTCATGTCTAAGAGCCTAATAAGTTGGTAAAATACCAACTCATCAAACCCCCAAACTTGAATCATTGCTTCTCCTCAAGTAATGCAATTCTTTCAGCTATTATGCAATTCTTTACAACTGAACAAATGGAACAACATGTTATACCATATGAGTCTATGCAACAAGGACCACTGAGCCTAAGACAACCCAAAAATGCTCGCCGACTCAAGGAAAAGAGAAGAGACTTCCCAAAATATGTTGCAAAAGTTTCAAGAGATAACCACAAAGAATAGGCATGATTCACAAATGTTTTCATTCTTCAAAACAAGGGCATAATTTATCAAAACAAGCACACATAACATCTCAAATCATTACAAATTCACATTCAAAGCTTGCCTTGAAGCTCACAATCCTCATGTCCCAATCTTCACACCAATGCAAGCATGTTCTCCAAGGGGGTGATGTCACTCATGAGAAGAGAGAATCCCTTTTTATCATCAAGAAATGCACACACAAGGGATTATAGAATAAGACAATAATGCTTACTCTCACAAAGAAATTCTCCATGCACACAACTTGACCCATAGGCTTGCCCTTCGTCTAACTCATTACTATGTAGAGTTTCTAGACTCATAATGAAGGCTAGAGGTTAAGGTTGGATAAACAATGAGTTTTAGTGGTTAGAACCTCCCTAATGCCTTTTTATGGACACTTGCAGCATCCCCTCCTTCTCTTGACATCACTTTCTTATCTCTCCTTGTTCATCATTTTTCTTATTTTGTTTAGAAAGAGCCACCTTATAACTCCTTTGGATTTCACATTTCACCCCATCTAAGAAAGAGGTAACACCTTTCACTATTTTTTTTCTTTTCAATGATTCATGGTTCTTCAACCAACTAATTCATTCATTTTAATCACAATTTGGTGCTACCTCATATTGAAGCTCTCACATTTCTTCTTTTTCTTATGAACCCCCAAACTTAGGCTTTTGCCTCATTTTCAAACATTTCCTTATCTCTCCCTATGTCTTGGGCTTGAAGTCCAATTTTTCCCCATCTTTTTACCACTAGCAATTAGGGAGAATGGGTTCCAAAGACGAGGATTAAAAAGGGTCATAGGGCTTGTAATGTGGTTTTCAAAAAAAGGGTAAAAGTCTCAACATTGGCTATCAAAGAAAGATATTTAAGGAGGTCATTTTGGGTGAAGTGACTAGAAATAAAAAGCCTAAAATCATGTTTTAAGTGCAACTAAATCTAGGATTTCTCCTTGAGTCACACTTAGGGCAAGTTGTAGACAAAAATATATGCATGGGAATCATTCAATCAACCTCACTACACAAGGCATCACACTTTAAGGAGTTTACATGATACATCACCACATCCAGATTATAACTTTAGACATTTGTGCATGTGAATCAATATTCCAAACAAGTAATCTACAATATATGACAAGAGAGTGCTACATGTTCCATTTCAAATGCCTCATTTCTTAAAAATTCATTTTTCCATGCCACACAAAAAATTTTGGTGGTACCTCTCAAAAATAATTTCAATAAGACTCAAAAACATGATATTTTCCCTTAAGAAATCCACCTCACAATATATCATTGGAAAATATAACCCGATTTGACAATAGAAAAAGAAAAGAAAAAAATTGCTCCTCGAGAAAGAACCTTGGTAAAAAAAAACCCTCGAAGTCTATTCACTAACTACTATTCACAAAGGCGAAAATCAAACTTAGGTCATATATCATTTGGAAATTTAAACAAGGATCCAATCATTTGAACTAACAATTTAAGAACCAACAAACCAACTGCATCATTAAAAAACATTTCAAATCAACTAGACAAGGGCAAAAACCTCTCATCAAGAAAGGAAGCACTCATCCCCGCCCCCAACTACAAAAATACATTGCCCTCAATGTAAAAGGGAAGAACAACAAGGTCAAGAGGGCTCTCTGAATGATCTAGCGATGTGGGTGAGGGATTCCTGGGTAGGTGGCCTCAGCAAAGCACCATGAAGCAGTTTCAGCCACAGAAGGCATCAACACATCAGGTGGGAATTCGAGTGGTTTCCCTGGACCGGGAACCACCAATGGTCTGGAAGAGTTCTGAGTTCATGATAAGAAGTGATTTCCACCCTAATGGGTTTCCATGATGGATTTATTTTGCTTGCAGTGAGCATCCGACAGGGCGGTGGGCGATTGTGATATATTTCTTCATTGGATACGATTTCTGAAGGGCTGTCATACCCTACGCATCAATCATCTGGTGGGCTCCTGCTTTCCTCAGGCTATGTAGTAGCGACTGTCAGTTCATTCATTTCAATATTTTCGGGTGAAAGCATTTCCTTGTGTCCCACCACTTCATCTCTCAAGGTAGTCACTTCCTTTTCTTAAACTTCAACTTTAGCACATAGGCGTCCCAATTTTTCAACCATTGGTTGCATGGCCTTCTTGATGGCTTTATGGATCATGGGAGTTATTGCTTTGGATAATTTAAACAACTGGCTATTATGAGCACGGGCCATTTGTGCCATCTTCAAAAGTCCGATTGGCGGTGAGTGGTTGACTCTATCGGCCTGTGGTTACCCTGGGGTTGTGCTAGAGAACATGGAAGATAGGGGGCTATTTTGGTCCACCGTCACCTTGGGTCGCTTTGAATCTAGGGCATCCTTATCGATTTTGGTGGCTAGTGTAATTACTCCATCGACCCTCACTATGCTGTCCAGTGGTCTGAATAGAGGGCATGTGGCCCACAGGAATAACATATTAATGAGGCTAGGATAAGGCAAAGAAGTTGCCTATTGCTTGGTTTTCCTTTTGAATTGTGCTGCAATGATTTCCCCACGTTGATGTGTTTCCAATCCATGATGCAGGCCATAAGAATTACGACCTTGATGGGGACATATGTTGTATTCTTGGAAGGGATAATCCAAGCACATACCAAATCCAGCCAAATGCAAGCTTCAAACTTTAGATCATGGCGGTGAATTATTCATTTTGAGGTAGCCCACTGTGGTTGATCGTTTGCAATTATTTCAGCCACCCACTTAAACTGATTCTCTTTATCTTCCACCTTCCTTTTGAACTTTGAATTTGGCCGAATTGGTTTAGCCCAATAGATGGAGTTGATTGCCTTTGGGGTAATGTTCACTTTTTGACCTCGTACTAGCACAGATGGAAGGCAAGACATTGTGTTGACTCTGCTTTTGTGCTTTAAGATGTTTTTCCGTGTCCTATAAGAGGCGTAGAACTCCTATACCAACTCAGGGAAGTAAAGGTCAATGGATATGGTGTATGGCCCCCAATCGCGAATGTCAATCTGACTGTAAATGTCTGGGAAGTCATCCTTGAAAGACTCCACCTCAAATTGAGCCTCTGCGTTAATGGACTAGGTATCCTTGACGGACAGATAATAAGCCTCCATTTTATCCATCCCAAAGCGAAGTTGCAAAATTCGCTGGGCCTCTACGGGATCTAACTCTTGAGATGCGGTGTTTGTCATTGGGGCTTTCCCTTTGCTTTATTGTCTAGAGATGGACATGATTCTGTAAGATAATGTTAGTCCATACAAAAAGTGTAAAGGGAAACAACAACTAATCTAAATTAAGGAACAAAATTCTAAGGATCGGATGGTAAACAAATGGTAAGAGAAAAATGTTTTTGCTGGCAGCACCAATAGACCACCGGCAGAATGCAGATGGAGAGCTGTGAAGCACCAATGAACCGCCGACAGTTGGCAGAAAATTGGGCAGATGTACTCTTAATCAGCGCCACACCGCCAATTTTCCAGTCTTGACCCAGAAAGCACCGGTGAAGCGCAAGGCCTGTAGCCTCGTGCCTGAACCTGCATTTCTGCCAGTGTTTCGCTAGGCATGACCGGCGATTCACCGATGGAGTGTCACTCACTTTTACTCCAATTCAGCTAACGAAAATCTCTCCAAAATCATGATTCATCTACTCACTGCACATCACTATTATTTACACAAGCAATACAACCAAAATAACAATGACAATTTCTCCCTTAATAAAGACGTCACCCTATCTATCATTGGGTAAATCGTGCATTCTGAGCATGGGCTACTCAGACTTTACCCCCAACTAGAATCTCAAGCATACAAATCATGAAGCATGTTTTCCAAAGAATACACCCACATCAATATTTAAACATCTAACCCGCCCCCCCAATATACGCACAATGTGGAAAATATTCAATCAATGAAAAACACAAGATGGAAGATGAGGAACATGGGTGCGACCAAGATCTACTCTAGCATGCTTGAATTCAACTTCATATTCTTAATATAAGCACATTAGAGCTAGAAGTGAGAATAAGTAAGAAGATGAAAGCCTGGTAACTCGCCTAATTATGGTGTCTTCACAGTGATGGGAGATGAGGTGAGATGAAAGGAGTGAAGGAGAGGTTTTAAAGGCTGAGAGAGGGGAGGTGATTGGGTTGGAAGAAAGTGGGTGTTAATGGTGTTAGGTTGGGAAAGTGGGTTTTTTTTTGGGAAGTTAAAAAATGGCGGGAGTTTTGATAAAAAGGTGGAGAGAAGGGTTTTTAGGGAGTTGGAAAAATTTGATTCGATTTTTAAATTCCTTGATCGGGTCAGTCAATATTTTAAATGAAGTTCGTACCTTGACCTGCTCTTAACTGACGGTCACTGGTGACTGCAGACTTTTCTCCTGTTTAACTGCCGGTGACCGTCATCCTTTTAGTTCACTATTTTGCAGTCGGAGTTAGACCGGCAGTTCGCGGATTGTCACCAGTGTTTCGCCAGTTGGGTCGCTGATTATACCCCAACTCCCAGGTGTACTAGTTTGCATTGGCTCTCACCTGACGGTTCGCGGATTGTCACTGATGTTACGCAGGTGAGTCGCTAGTTTTCTCTCTTTTTCTCCACTTTTCTGTTTTCCACATGCGACAGAGTGGCGCTTTGCGCTTGTGAACTAGCGTTTTGCCGGTCTAGCGCAGTGTTTGCCCTGTACTTCTCCTCCTTGTTTAACATCCAGTCCACCTACAAAACTAAAACAACAACGAATTCAAAGAATCAAAGGTAAAAATGTTTGGGTTGCCTCCCTAGAAGCGCCTTGGTTAACGTCGTGGAACGACGAATGCACCTTGTCTACTATGGTTTATCTAGGTACATGACCTCCACTCAGCCAACCTCCTCCAACGCCCCCTAATACTTCTTTACCCTTTGCCCATTCACCTTGAATTTTGACCCATCTTCTCCCTCAAGTTCAATAGCATCGTTCCCAAAAACTTGAGATACCTTAAATGGACCTGACCATTTAGATTTGAGCTTTCCGGGGAATAACCCAAGCCTTGACTTGAACAACAATACCCATTCTCCAGGGGCAAAATTTCAATGCAAAATTTTCTGGCATGGCAATGCTTCATGCGGGCCTTATAAATGGTTGTATTCTCATATGCCCTCATTCTAAATTCTTCTGATTCATGCAGATTTTCCACTCTTCCTTGGATGGCTTTCCCCCAATCAAGGTTCAAACTTTTCAGTGCCCACATGGCCTTATGCTCTAGCTCAATGGGAAAGTGACAAGCTTTGGCAAAAACAATCTGGTAGGGTGACATTCTAATTGGTGTTTTATAGGCAGTTTGATACGCCCACAAGGCGCCATCTAGTTTCCAAGCCCAATCTGTTTTGTTCACATTAACTATTTTAGTCAAGATAAACTTGATTTCCGGATTGGATACTTCTTCTTGGCCACTGGTCCGAGGATGATAAGGGATAGCCACTTTGTGATTCAAATCGTACGTGGTTAGAAAGGCGCTGAAAATCGATTGCAAAAATGTGATCCTCCATCACTGGTGATAGCTCTAGGGGTGCCAAACTGTGAGGAAATATGCTTTTTCAAAAATATTGTTACGCTCCTCCCCTCATTGTTGGGCAATGTGATAGCTTCCACCCATTTAGAGACATAATCAATAGCCACCAGAATGTACGTGTTTCCATAAGATCTCGCGAAAGGGCCCATAAAATCTATTCTCCACATCAAACAATTCCACCTCTAAGATTGGTGTCAAAGGAAGCTCATGTCGCCTCGAAATACTTCCTGTCCGTTGACACCGATCACACTGCTTAACAAAGTCATGGGCATCCTGGTGAAGAGTAGGCCAATGAAATCCACACTGTATCACTTTTGTTGTTGTCCTAACACTCCAATAATGGCCTCCGACCGATGACGAATGACATGCTTCAAAGATTGGAACCATTTCACCTCTAGCACATACCTACGAATTATACCATCAGCACAAATACGAAAGAGGTACGGGTCGTCCCAATAAAACTTTCGAATATCATGTATAAATTTCCTCTTTTGATGAAAGGTCAACCTTTTGGGAGTGATATTTCTTGCCAAGTAATTAGCAAAATCTGCAAACAATGGTGTTAAGTCATGAGTTGCAACCAAAATATGTTCTTCAGCAAAGTCATCATTAATCTCCTCATGTGCCCCCGACTTACCATTTGTTTCTAAGAGAAATAGATGGTAAGCCACTTGATTTTCACATTATTTTCGATCCTTTACTTCAAAATCGAATTCTTGTAACAAGAGGACCCACCTAACAATACTGAGTTTAGCATCTTTCTTGGTCATTAAGTATCTAAGGGAAGCATGGTCCATGTGCACCACACCTTTGTCCATAGAAGGTATGCCAAAAAATTTTCAAACGCAAACACTACGACGAGCAGCTCTTGTTCTGTCACTATGTAGTTTGCTTGTGCATCATTCAGTGCTTTACTGGCATAGTAAATGAGGTGAAAAATCTTTTTCTTCCTCGACCAAGAACTTCCCCTAATTCTACACTACTGGCATTAGACATTAGTTCAAAGGGCTTTGACCAATATGGTGCAGTGATGATTGGAGCGAATATAAGCTTCTCTTTTAATTCCATAAAAGCCCTCATACAATCCTCATCGAAATTGAACTTTGCATCTTTTTCTAGCAATCGGAATAATAGATGTGCTATCTTGGAGAAATCTTTGATAAAACGGCAGTAAAATCCCGCATGTCCCAAAAAACTCCTAATATCCTTCACAATTTTTGGTGGAGGTAACTACCCAATGGCATTAATTTTAGCTTGGTCTACCTCAATCCCTTTCTCAGAAATCTTGTGTCCCAGAACAATTCCTTCTTTTACCATGAAGTGACACTTTTTCCAATTGAGTACCAAGTTTGTCTCCTCGCATCTCTTCAACACCTCTTCTAGGTGAACCAAATAGTCTTCAAATGAATTTCTTACAATTTTGAGAAGTTGTCCATGAAGACTTCCATAGTTTCCTCTACCATGTCCAAAAAGATTGACATCATACACCTCTGGAAAGTGACTGGGGCATTGTAAAGCCCGAAGGGCATCCTCTTAAATGCAAAAGTTTCATAAGGACATGTAAATGTGGTTTTTTCTTAATCCTCGGGAGCAATAGAAATCTGATTGTAACATGAGTATCCATCCAAAAAACAATAATATTCTTTCCCAGCCAAGCGATCTAGCATTTGGTCAATGAAAGGGACTAGAAAGTGATCCTTCTTGGTCCATGAGTTCAACTTGTGGTAATCCATACACGCCCTCCATCCGGTAACTGGACGTGTTGCAATCAACTCATTCTTCTCGTTTGGTACCACTGTGATTCCCCCTTTCTTCGGCACACATTGGACAGGGCTTATCCAACTGTTATCAACTATAGGATACACAATTCCTGCATTTAACCATTTGATAATTTCTTTCTTGACTACCTCTTTCATTGGTGGATTTAAGTGTCTCTGATGCTCAACTGATGGGCTACAATCATCCTAAAGGTTGATCTTATGAGTGCAAATACCACGAGGTATACCAATGATATTAGCTATAGACCATCCCATTGCTCGAATATGCCTCCTCGATGCTGCTAGAAGTGCTTCTACTTGTTGGTTGTCGAGCTTAGCTGAGATAATCACTGAGAGTGTCTTGTTTTCCCCCAAATATGCATACTGAAAATGGGCAGGTAATGGTTTGAGCTCTAAGATCGGTGGTGAAATGATGGATGGTTGCGATGGTGGGATTGTCTGATTCTTGAGGTCAAGATCAAGTTTCTTCGGTTGAAAAGAATAGGTGTCCAACCCTTTACTAACATGACACACCTCTTCCAGTTAGTTGAAACGACCTGCTCAAGCACAACCTCAGGCATGCTTTCAATGCGGGATGAGGACTCTTCACTTCCTTGGCTACTCGTTTCAACTGTACAAACAGAGTTTCGACCTTGATTTTCATTATAAGGATACCGATAGCCCTGATTGGCTTGTTGATACCTCATATGAAAACCCATCATACAATTCGCTAGCAGCTCTATTTGCTTTATCACCACCATCAACACTGCGTCTTTTCTCTCCTCTCTCTGCCACATCTCATCAATCAATTGGAGGGTTTCAACATAAGATGCCCCATCGGGATTTCTCAGTAGCCTTTCAAAGGGACTCATTATCATATAAACAACAATTCAACAATGGTAGAACAAAACATAAGATGCTAAATTAACTCAACTCAATAATCAACTAAAGCCTATCAAACTATATTTCCTGGCAACGACGTCATTTTTGATAACGTCTAAATTCACTTCTCTTAACGAAAGAGTGTAAATGATCATTGGCAAAATAAATATACCCGACGAGTGTCGGGGTTGAACCCCACAGGGAATAGTAGTTGATCACGCAAAAGTTGTCTATCAAATTGAAGTAACTTACATCAATGTCTCAAAAATAATAAAGTAAATTTTGGGGAAATCACAACTTGTTAATTGAACTACAAATTCGCATACGAAAACAGGGACAAAGCATAGAAAATACCAAAGGATAGAACACTAGGGTTGTGATATTGAAGGGTTATCATTGGATTGGGATTACTAACAGCTCCTAGCATTAGTCAATAGTATAATTAGTTGTGGACGAGGTGACACCCGACGTTTTTAACTAATTAGGTGCCTTATACCTCGGATTTTCTCAAATCTCAAAGTCCTTTTCACAACAACCATAACAACTTGGGTAAGAATCAACTATTTCTAGATTTGATTCCCAATGGGCATGTGACAATAGGTTTTGGCTATCTCTAACCCAACCCCACATGATCAACACTCAATTACCCACTAGTGTTTGCTCACCCATACTCTAAATTCCCTTTTCAAGCAAAATTAGAGTAAGTAAATTCAACTCACATTTGCAACTATGAGTATTTAGATTAAAACTTAGAGGAAACACTAGAATTATACCAATTGAGTAAATCTAAGATCAATTAAACAATACCCAGTCCAAATCAAACCCAATCATTCACACACCCCTAACAAGAAATTTAGCTACTCATGTAAATAGAAGAAGACATTGCATTAAGTAATAGTTCAATATCCATTCAACAAAATGAGTAAGAAAAATTCAAGAACAAGGTTCTGGTCTCCAATGGAGTTTTTCTACCTTCTCAAAGAAGAAGATGAAGATTTCTGTCTCTACAATTCAATTCTCCAACTTCTCTCTCCTTTCTTTTCAATATTCAATACAATAGAATAATGATGTGGAATAGAAGGTTCAGTTCTCCTTTTTAAAATGTACAAAGTAGGATACAAAATGCTCTTCTTTTTCTGAATCAGACGTTTTTGCCCTTTTCTGACGGATTTCACTTGCGAGTCATCGGTGGTTCATTGGTGTTGATCTGCGGACCACCTGTTTGTAACATTTGGTGGCCAGTGGGTTTTGGATCAATTCAGCGTTGGCACCGGTGGTTCGTCGGTGCCGATTCGCTGTCCGCCGGTAGCCATTATTCTTCAGCACAATAGGTATCTACGATTAGCCGACGTTTCGCCGGTGGAGCGTTAGTCCTCATCTCAATTTTCATGTTTTTTGCTCAATATCATGCTTTCTCTACTCAAGTTAAATACCTGCAAAAATCAAGGAGAAAGAGCATAAAATCCATCTAAATGATTTGAGAACTAAACAAAAACTCATGTCTAAGAGCCTAATGAGTTGGTAATTACTCATCAGTAGTACATCTGCATGCCAAGGCCGTGCCCAACACCCAAAATTCCAGTGAGGGTCCGCGTTTGGGCCGTGTCACGGAGGCCAATTGGGCATCCAAGTCAGTGACACGGAGGTGGTCTACCACGGGCAAATTTTTACACATTATAAGTAGAGCACTTGGAAATTATTTAGGGATATCATGTATTATTTTAGAAACACACAAAGGAGCTAAGGAAAAAGGAAGAAACTCTACCTAGGGTTTGTTTTCTCTTATTTTTCCACTCTTATTTTTTATGAATTCAAACATTGTGATGAATTCTTACATTAGCATGAGTGACTAAGACCCTTCTTCTAGGATTGAGGCCACATGACATGATTGTATTTTCTTAAATTCGTAATTGGTTCAAGTTTTCATTATTGTTTGTCTTGCATTCTTGCTTTTATCATTTTGATGCTTGATCACCATTAAAATGCATTTGTTAAGCTTAGGCAAACTTGAAAGAGCAAAACCTAAGTTAGAACTAGGAATGCAAGAAGTAAGTTCAAGACTTCAAGACTTGATTCACGGTTAGGATAGAAATATACCTAATACGCCTTGCTTGGTTACTAAACGGGAAGATAGTGAGACACTTAGGATTAAATTGTCACATCACCACTAACAGACGTAGTTGTGAAGTTAATTCTAAGTTAAATGGTTAGAGGTTTGAAAGTCCATAACCAAGGGCATTAACCCCGTAAATCACTCCATGTAGATAATTGCTTATACATTAGGTTGTCACATTCCCGTTCAACGATGTAGTTGTGAGACTAATTTTCTTAAGTTTAGAGGCTCGAAAGACCACGAACATTGCATTTATCTTATGAGACAATAAATGAAATCACATACTTGAACCAATGTGGATGTAGCATTACATGATTGTTTGGCCTTAACTCTAGATACTTCTTATTATTGTTATTCTAATTACTTTGTGATCAAAACTAGATTTAGTAACAAACAACAAAATCTTGAAAACTAGCACTTGTGAAATTTGACTTAACACTTGAACTTGACAATTCACTAAAATAATCTCCCTGTGGGTTTGACATCCGGCTCTTAAAGAGTCACTTTACTACTTGTACGACTGCGTACACTTGCGCGTGCACCGGAGCGCGAACATTCCCACGGTTTAAACCCGTGGCCTCCTAGTCACATGGCAGCAACTTTACCAGTTACTCCAAATAATATCATAACAAATACTCAGAGGAAGTCGAAGAGAGTATGTTTCCAGCAACATAAGTTGGTTGGATGTAGAAGAATCATATAGTCAACTTAAGTTTTGGGATTAAAGGTATAGTTGTCGATGAGTTGGAAAAATGGAGCAAATAGCATGAGCTTTCTCATCCTTCTTTATTGTATATAGTATAGTATTGAGGTGATATTAAAGCAAATTAAAGTAGTTCTAATTACCTGATAAACGGTAACAATCTCTTAAAACACTTGTCTTGTGAAACAAACAGCAACGTATCAACAATTTTACTAACTCGGGAGAGCTTCAATATGTAAATTTTATTGGAAAATATGACACCTGAACCATTGAATTTCATGTCAAAACAGTCTTGAAGCTCATCTATATATGGGCATTTAGCAGCTGAAGAAAGCAAATAAACAAAAAAATTTACCCTGGCTTTACATATTTACACCATGGTGGCTCGTTCTTTAGTGTTCTTCAGCTCTCCAAACTTGTCGCAGTAGCTGATATCTAACAACCTTCCGATTACCCTTTCCCTTGGCGATCAAGTTGATCTTTGCTAGATTAGGAGAACCCCGGAATCTATCAGCTACAATTGAACTTAAGGGCGAGTCCAATTCATCAAGCTCATCATCACTGGTGTATGATTTCTTCAGTACTGATAAACTGCTTCTTTGTAAAGATTGGTTTCCAGTCTCTCCCAGAAAGGTTTTAATGGACCTTACTGAAGGAGGTAAATATAATGTAGGTGACGCAGCGCATGGGATAGTCGAGACACATTCTTCAGGAGTATCTACAGCATCCTAGATTAAGAAATGAACATTCATCACAAAACTGATCTTTTAATAAATAGGAAGTTCGAAACGATTCAACCACAAGCATCAATGAAATTGCATCGAGCATGCAGTTTAAGGTGCCATTTGTTTGATATTTTTGAGTTTGCAAAATGAATTTTGAGTTTCTGCCATTTGTTATTTTGAAAATTTCCAACTCAGTTTTTCAAATGTTTCAGACTGCAAAACTCTCAAAACTAGTTTTGAGTATTTTGAAGATTTGGAAAACTAAGTCTAGAAATCTAAGGTGTGTTCGGTATGAAGGGAAATGTTTTCTATGGAAAAATATTTTATTAGAAAATGTTTTGGTTTCTTACTTATTTTCTTGTGTTCGGAATATAAGGGAAAAAAAATATTATCCTAAATTCATTTTTATATAATCTAGACAAATACTATGA
>JACEIK010003318.1:0-10013 GCA_018107945.1 Datura stramonium | reverse complement strand
TATCTTATTTTATCATATTAGATTTTTTATTTGTGGGATAACTTTATTTGTGAGGTAAACCTTTTAAAAAAAGAGAATTTTCACCAGCAAAAGTTTTTTTTTTCCTTTTTTCTAGTCACGATTCATGAGAATTTATTGTTTACTCTTTGATGGTAGCTAATTTTTAAAGAAGTTTCTTTTTTTCTCCTTTTCTAAAAGTCATGAAATTTTTTATATTTTCCCTTTTTAAAAGAAAAATGAATTATGGGCTGCAAGGCCCTTTATTAAAAGAAGAGAAAATTACATGGCATAACAAACATATGCTATGTATTTATCATTAATAGAAAAAGTTTGAAAAAATTACATTTTATAGAAATTAATTACAATTTGTATCACTTCTCTCCACGTAACCGTAAATCTCTCTCGCCTCCCTCCTCTTTCTCCGTCTCTCTTGCTCGCCTCCTTCCTCTCTCTCTCTCCCTTGCCTCTCTCCTTCCTCCATCTCGTTCTCTTTCTCTCTCTCCCTCTCTCTCTCTCTTTCTTCTTTTTCCTCTCTCTCTCTGCCTCTCTTTTTTTCTGTATCTTTCTTTCTTTTTTTCTCTTTTATTATAGATTGTAATTTTATATAATTTTTCTAGTGATGATACAAATATATTGCACAAAATAGAAGTGATAGATACACTGATGCAACTTATAAATGAATGTTGTATCGGAAAATATTTTTTTAGATTTGTATTAGTGTATTCAATAATTTTGAGAAAGTATATATGAGATACAATAACGAATAAATATAAGTGATACAAAAATAAATGAATACACTCTCTTGTAATTTTAGTTGTTTGCATCTTTTGTATACATGTAGACTGTATGAGCTACAATCTAAAGTGCACACATGAATACAAGTAGAATGAATGAATAGAAGTGATACAAGAGCGAATGAATAGAAGTGTTACAAGGGCGAATGAATACAAGTGATACAAGAGTGAATGAATAATCGATACAACAATTATTTATGAATTTTTATATCTTTGTATACACGTAGATTGTATTCGTTGATACAATCTAAATGCGCACATGAATGTAAGTAGAATGAATGAATAGAAGTGATACAAGAGAAAATAAATAGAAGTGATACAAGATTGAATTAGCGAATGAATATAAATGATACAAGAGTGAATGAATAATCGATACAACAAGTATTCAAGAATTTTTGTATCTTTGTATATATGTAGACTATATTCGTTGATACAATCTAAATGCACACATGAATATAAGTAGAACCAATGAATAGAAGTGATACAAAAGCGAATGAGTAGAAGTGATACAAGAGTGAATGAATATAAGTGATACAAGAGTGAATGAATACAAGTTCAATTAAAGCTTTATTGTTTTGTATCTTTGTATACAAGTAAACTGTATTCGCTGGTAAAGCCTATATTAATTGATATAACATTAATCATCGATACAATTAATGCACCTATGAATACAACAAATATAGTTGTTTGATACCCTCCAATAAAATATAAATATATAGAGAGAAGGATGCAATTAAAATACAATATACAAAGAGGGAGAGAAGGAGAGAGAGAGAAATAGAGAAATAGAGAAAGAGAGAAAAGGAGAGAGAGAGAGAGAGAGAGAGAGAGAGAAAAGAAACAACAAAAGAGAGAAAGAGAAAGAGGGAGAGATAGGGAGGGAGGCGAGCGAGAGAATAGAGAGAGGCGAGAGAGATCTTTTTTGCCCCTAAAAATTATTGCTACAAATTGTAATTATGCAAACTATAGCTACTAATGGTAATTAGTTTTCAAATAAATGCCATTTATGAAATTTTCCCTTAAAAGAAACCAAATCATGACCGACCCACCCCAGGTCAATACAAATAAATGGAAATAAAAGAAAATAAAATTTAAAAAAAAACTAGAAAAGTAAAATAGGAAGTAGGGATAACCCTAATCTCATTTGCTTCTCCTCATTTTTAGAAGCTACTCCTCATTCAGCAAACCCAAATCGCTTCTCTGTTATGTTTCAAGTGTTCTCTAATGAGGATTTATGCTGCATTTAGCTAAGATCTTCTCTCCATTCTGTTTCTTTGTCTATTTACTGTTGTTTGGTATCTCCTGCTGATTATACTCTTCTTCTTTGGCCAGATTTTCTGGTGGATTTGAATCTGGGAGCTTCCTTGTTCACATCTTGTTCTGTGTAGCCTCTTCTAGTGAGGAATCTCGAAGAACCTCTATTTTCAGCTAAGTTTTCCAGTCCTCTTTGTTTTTTATTCTCATTTTGTATATTTTAGTTGGTATCTTCCCATCTTTCCCCTTATCTTTCTACAATGCTATATTATCATTTGGTCTTCTAAACTTGCCTCTTCTTCTTTAAACAGGTCTTCTGGCAAATTTGATTTTGTGGGTCTTCTCTATTGACGATTTTTTTTTCTTTTGGGTGTTATCTTGTAGCACTTATTTGATGTACTAAGTTATTCCATGCATGCTTGTATTCTTGTTGTTCCTCCCTCTCCCTCTTGTAGTATGTGTTATATGATTCTCCTTGTTATAATGCGTAGTGTTGGACATTGATTTTTGTCCAAGTTGAGTTTCTTCTTGGCAGTAGTTAGTAATTCTTTGAAATTTGTAAATTCCAAAGTACCTGTTCTCTCCAATGCCAAATTAGCTAGGTAGTCTGCTAACCGATTTTCTTCTTTGTATGTATGTTCAATTTACACCTTGCATGTTTTCATAAAATTCATTATATCTTCCACTATAATCCTGATTTGCCATGGTATGTGCCAAACTCCATTTAAGATGTTTTTCAACACCAGTGAATCAGTGTCCAGCCTAATATGATGTATATCTATAGCCACACTATAGGCTACTGCTTCCCTTATTGCTATAGCTTCAGCCTCCATGTTGGTAGTTTCGTGTATTTCAACAACCCGTGCATAGACTAAATCACCTTCCCTATTTCTCAAACAAAACCCATAGGAACTTCTGCCTGGGTTTCCTCTGCTGACTCCATCTGTTTTACACTTGTGACCCTCTAATAGAGGGGTCCATGTAGTTTTCTTGTAATATAATTTAGGTCTATATGTTTCTATCACTGTGATTAGATCCAGAAATTTATAGGGTAGTTGTTCAATTGAGGGATATAAAGATTTAGTAAGATACCAGATTGTTGTATTGATCTTGAACATCACTTTATCATATGATATCCGTTTTTAATGTCTCATGTTATTCCTTCTCTTCCATAATTCCCGTATAACAATGGCTGGAATGACTGTCATTATTAGTTTAATTCTAGCTATGCCAGAATAGGTCCACCATTTGATTATGACCTGGGATAATTGTTGTCCCTCAATCTCTATCCCTGCACAAGATGATAGATATCTCCATAATTATTAAGCTATAGGAGCACTCAAGAATATATGGCTGATAGTTTCTCTTTGAGATTCTGTGCAACACCAACACTTTGACACCATATTTATCCCTATTCTTTGTATAACATCATCGGTAGGTATTCTAAATCTCCAAACCCTCCATAGGAAGAAGGAGATCTTAAATGGTAACCTACTGTTCCACATGTATTTAAAAACTTGTTCACTCTCCCCTCTATGTCTGATATAGTTCCAAGCTGTCTTAACTATAAACTTGCCATTCATTTCATCCTTCCACCAAGTACTGTATATCAGATCTGTATCTGTAGGATATGGTATATTTTGTGTGATGTGAGTAACTATTTCCTGTGGGAGTGCTTGTGTCAACTTGTCCATATTCCATCCATTCTCATCAACAAACTCTTTTACTTTTATTTCTTCATGGTCAATTGTCACGACCCGAGTCTATACCCTGGATGAGACGTGGTACTTGGAGTCACAAGTAACCCCAAGCCAACCCATGGTCTATCATAACACCAGTAATCTGAATAAACATATGTGGAAGCTTTAAATAATAAATTCATTTAAGAAAGCTAATTTGATAAAAGTTAGTACAATTGAAAAACAATATTGATGTCTTAGTCTATGTCTGAAAGACATCTACTAATGATGAGTTGCTGGGACAAGCCCCCAGCTAACTTTAAAGTCTAACTGAAAGAAATTAATTGAAAACAAATATCGTCCTCGAAAGATGAGGACTCACCAACTGCAGCTGCTGATATCACCTGAAGGAATCGACTAACGATGCTGAGGCTGAGAACCTGCGCCTGTATCATGATACGATACAACATAGAAGGTATGCATTAGTACTTGGAATGTACTGAGTAAGAGAGAGATAATAATACGTATGTAGAAACAAATAACTGAACTGAAATGACATGAAATGACCAATTGAAATACTGAAAATTGAGCAACTGAATATATAACTAATATGGTCAATAATGACCCTGGCTGATCGTCATAAACATATCCTGAAACTGAACTGGACTGAGCTGAGCTAAATTGAAACTGAACTAACTAGTGAGAGAGTCTATAACCGACATATAACCACGTGAGCTAGACGTGGAGTTCGATGTATACGCCCAATTGATAGGATCCAATATACCTTGTCAGGGTATAAAGGCATGAACTGGGTGATCACAAGTCTGGGGCCATAAGGTCAATAATATAACCTACGGTGGCAACATAGTTCTGGGAACCTGGGTGCGCTGGAACCCCGATCTGCTCGGTGCTAAGTTCTACTCCTAGTTTAACTACTAAGTTGATAGCTCAAAACCGGGGTCCAAGACTAAGTTAGGGATACCTATCTGAAAGTACCCTGAGAGTCTTATCGAACTGGATTCTGTAACTAGTGTTCTAAGACTGGCCAGATCTACTTATATTGAAGCGTCGTAACCGTCTAAAGAACAAATTGAAACTGAAGCTGGTGGTTCTAAGACTGGTCAGAGCTGCTTATCTGAAAGCGTCATAACCGTATAAAGAACCAACTAATATCTGATAACTGATATCTATGAGGCACCACTAACACCTCAAGAAAAGAATATAGTCAAACTGATCAGCTGACATTTCTGAAATTACTGAGTAGGCTAGTATTCTGACTGAAACTGGACTAGCATGAACTGACTAAGATAATCAACTAATATTAACAACATGGGAAATCCCAAACTGATAGAATCAAGCAACATGAATAACTAATCAAATATGCAAGATTCTAATTTACTGTATTCCAAGCTAGGGCTAAAACCATCTTTACAAGAACAAGAATCAACATGATAGCTAGATAGTGGAATTTTAGTAATAATTAACATGGACAATATTCCACAAAATTTAGACAAAATCTGGCTGAAAATTCATTTACATTCGAAAACTCACGGACTAGAATTGATAAAAAATTTTAAACGGATTTTGGGGGCACGAGGGAAGGATAATTCCCTTGCTAAAATCTCGCATACCTGGTGAAGAAATCCCAAAGAAAATCCCTTGAGAATATGAGAATAAAAGTTGATTGCCCTAGCTTCTACTCTGAGTTTTTCTGAGAAAGTTTTACGATCTAACTTCTAAGGGAATGAGAGGAGTGAAGTATATCGTTGATTACCCCTCTAAATTTTGTAAAAATAATCCAAAATGATGTAGTTTAGGGATTAAAAAGGCGAGAAATTACTAAAATGTCCCTGGGAGAAAATCTGGAAAAACTGCCAACAGGGACCAATGGGTCACTCAACGAGTCATTGGTTGAGACCACGACTCATTAGGTCAGTCATTGGTCCTGGGCCTGGATTTTTAGGCTCACTAGAACTGAAAAAAAGAGTGACCAGGATGCGTTGGATAAACCAAAGGGTCGTTGGTACCTCCTTTGGCCACTGGAAGGAAAAACTGGGAAGTCCATCAACGAGCAACACAGCAACTCGTTGTCTCCACTGGAAAAATTCTTAGGATCCCTGGACTTGTCACCACCGGTGGACACAACGACTTATTTTGTGATACAATGGGTCATTGTTGCCACTCGTTTTCACTGAAAGAGATACTTGGGGAGCCCCAAGTAATGACTCACACCACGAGTCGTTGTATCACACGACGACTCATTGGTTGACTTGTGGTTTCCTGGAAAAGGGACCAACTGGGTTTTGAGCTGGGGATGCAACGAGTGACAGGACGACTTGTTGTTTCTCACAAAGGGTCGTTCCATGTCTCGTTGATTCCCGAAGGACCAAGGTAGGGCTGACCATGACCCAGACAATGGGTTGTTGGAGCTGAGCACAACTCATTGTCTCGGTTGTTCTGAGGCAAAATTTTTGGTTTCTTCTAGATTTTTCTTTCAAGGTCTGAGTTTGGTCTAGAAAATTTTTGGGGTGTTATAATATCTCCCCCCTTGGGATCATTCGTCCTCGAATGAAGGCTAAAACTTCTAGAAAACATGGAAAAGAGTTGCAGTTCCTAGACTGAGACTATGAATTGATTCCTGGAGAAATGTCTGACTCCAAATTGATTTAACCATGCTAACTGAGTTGATGCAACTACAATGCATATTGAAAATATAAATAGAGCTGATGAGTACTGAACTGAACAAAGTATTAAGGAGGAATTTAGTACCTGATGCTGGAACTGAACTAAAAGGGAATAAATGAGGGTATTTGGCTATCATGTCTGCTTCTGCCTCCTATGTTGCTCCCTCAACTAGCTGGTTCCTCCACAAGACTTTCACTGAAGTGACTTCCTTATTTCTCAGCTTACGAACCTGACGATCTAGGATCTGAACCGGGACCTCTTCGTAAGAGAGACTATCCTTCACTCCCACACTGTCTAGTGGCACAACTGAAGTTGGATCACTGATGCACTTCTTCAATAGTGACACACGGAATACTGGGTGCACAAATGCTAACTCTGGAGGTAATTCTAACTCATATGCCATACTGCCAATTCGCCTCAGAATCCTGTAGGGTCCCATATATCTCAGACTGAGTTTCTCTTTCTTTACAAACCTCATCATCCCTTTTATGGGTGAAATATTTAGGTAAACCCAATTATCTACCGCAAATTCTAACTCTCTCCTCCTCACATCACCATAAGATTTATGTCATCTTTACGCTATTTTCAACCTCTCCATGTTAAGTTGCACCTTCTTTATAGCTTCATGAACTGATTCTGGCCCTATCAAGGTAGCTTCACTAACCTCAAACCACCCTATAAGAGACCTACACCTCCTACCATATAATACCTCAAATGGGGCCATCTGAATACTAGAGTGGTAGCTGTTGTTGTACACAAACTCAATGAGAGGCAAGTGATCATCTCAATTGTCCTTGAAATCGACCACATAAGCTCTCAACATATCTTCTAAGGTCTGAATAGTCCGCTCAGGTTGTCCATCTTTCTGAGGGTGAAAGTTGTGCTGAGCTTGACTTGGGTACCGAGCCCTTTCTAAAATGACTTCCAGAATTGCGAGGTGAACTGGGTACCTCAATCTGAAATGATGGACAAGGGCACCCCATGCAGTCTGACTAGCTCCCAGATATATAGCCTAGGATAATTCTTAGCCGAGTCTGTAGTTTTAACTGGGAGGAAATGTGCTGACTTGGTCATCCGATCCACTATCACCTAAATTAAGTCATGCTGCCGGTGAGTACGAGGTAGACCTGTAATAAAGTCCATATTCACTTCTTCTCACTTCCATGTGGGTATGCTAATATCCTGAGTCATACTCCCGATCTTTGATATTCCACCTTAACCTGCTGGTAGTTTAGGCACTTATCCACAAATTCTTCTATGTTTCTTTTCATGCCGTTCGACCAGTAAATATCCTGTAGATCATGATACATCTTAGTGGCACCTGGGTGGATAGAATATCTCAAACTGTGTGCTTCCGCCAGTATCTATTGTCTCAAGTCACCTATATCTGGTACACACAGTCTGCCCTGCTAACAGAGCACACCATCTCCCCCTTTGGAGAAGCCTCCACTTCTTTTTTGAGAACTGCTTCTTTTAGATTAAGCAGTATGGTACCTTCATCCTACCTTGATTTAACTTCAACTTATAACGAGGAGTCTGATCCACTTTGCACTAGTACTCCTCCCTCAGTTGAATCAACCAATTGCACTCCAAACCGAGCTAACATGTGAATATCCTTTACCTTTCTGCTCTCTTCAACATGAGCAACGGTCCCCATGGACATCCTGCTTAGGGTATCAACTACCACATTAGCTTTGCCCGGGTGGTAGAGCACACTCATGTTGTAATCCTTCAGTAGCTCCAACCATCTTTTCTGGCGAAGATTCAAGTCTTTCTGACTGAACACATATTGAAGGCTCTTGTGATTGGTGAAAACATCCACGTGATCCCCGTAAAGGTAATGCCTCCATATTTTCAATGCAAACACCACTACTGCCAATTTAAGGTCATTAGTCGGATAGTTCTTTTCATGAACCTTGAGCTATTTGGAGGCATAAGCTATCACCTTACCCCACTGCATCAAAATGCAACTAAGTCCCACTCTGGAAGCATCATAATATACTACAAACATGTCTGTTCCTTCCGGTAAGGTTAAAATTGGAGCAGTAGTGCATCGAGTCTTCAATTGTCACGCTCCAAGTCTACACCCTGGACGGGACACGGTACTTGAAGTCACAAGTGACCCCAAGTCAACCCTTTTTCTATCATACACTGGTATTCTGAGTTAAATAAATATAGCAGAAGCTTTGAAATAATAACATAAAAGCATTTATGAAATTAAATCTGAAATCATAAAGTTTAAGAACATCTGAAGTCTGCAATTAACTCTTTGTCTGAAAGCCCTCTAACTAATGAATTGTTGGGACAAGACTCCATATAACTCTAAGTCTAGCTAAAAATAATGAACTAACTGAAAGAAATGGAATAAGGCCTCGAATTATGAGGACTCACACTTCAACTGCTGAGGTGGAGGATCTGAACCGCAGCGACTAATGGTGCTGAGTCTGAGAACCTGCAACTGTATCATGAAACGATACATAAGTATGCATCAGTACTTTGAATGTACTGAGTAAGAGAGAGAAAACATAGATGAATATAAATGACTAAACTGAAATGACATGCAACGACCACTAATTTACTGAACTGAACCACTAAAGTAAATTGAGATGGTCATGATGACCCTGTATGGTGGTCAAAGACATGCCCTAAGTCTGAAAGTTCTAAGTCTGAGATATTGTACTGAACTGGGTTAAACTGATAGAACTGGAACTAAACTGAGCTTCTTATTCTGAAAATGGACTGGACTGACTAGTGGGAGAGTCTGTAACCGACATGTAACCACGTGAGCTAGATGTGGAGTCCGATGTATACACCCCATCGGTAGGACCCAATATACCTTGATAGGGTATAAAGGCATGAACTAGGTGATCATAAGAGTCTGGGGCCAATCAGGCCAAGTAATACTGTAACCTACGCTGACAACGTAGCTCTGGGAACCTAGGTGCACTGGAACCCTGGCTCGCTTGGTGTTAAGTCCTACTCCCACTGGAAAACCTATACTGAACTACTATGCTGATAGCTCGAAACTGGGATCCAAGACTAGTCAGGGACATATAACTGAAAGTACCCTAAGAGTCTTGTCGGACCAGATTATGAAACTAGGTTCCAAAATGGTCAGAGCTGCTTATCTAGAAGCGTCGTAACCGTCTAAGAACAAACTATACTTTGAACTGGGGTCCTGAGGCTGGTCAGAGCTATATATCTAAAATGTCATGACCGCCTAATGGACGAATAAACTGGATTCTGAATCTGATTCTGATAATTGGGAGGCACCACTGACACCTCAGGAGAAGACTGAAGTCAAACTGATCAGTTGACAATTTCTGAATAGTTATGAAGAGGTTCTACGTTCTAACTAAAATGAACTACTAAGCAGCTAATAGAGAACTCAACTCATTCCAACAACATGGGAATTCCATAATAATGGCAAAATTTCAAGAATTAAAGAAATCTTATTCGACAAAGCTAAAGTCATTCTTATCAATGGAGTATTTACTCAATATATAAACAATAAGAAATACTAGAAAATTCAGCCCAAATCACACTTCACAAACTAGACGAAATTTAATAAACAAATAGTCTTTACTCGAAAATTTAGGGC
>JACEIK010003317.1:155229-170951 GCA_018107945.1 Datura stramonium | reverse complement strand
CCTAAAGTTAAAATTCAGCGGGGTACTAGGCATAGTTTAAGTATGAAGCTAATAAAACATGATAGTTTAGGGGAGATTTAGCACCTTAAAGTTATAATTCAGGGGGTAATGTAAACTAGACATAATTTAAGTATGAAACTAATAAAAACAGTGATACTTTAGAGGGGTTCTGATCCATTATCTCTTCAGATTTTTTAGAAACAAGCAAATTATGGAAACAAACTCCAAAGGAAGATTCATAAAAAACAAGAATATATAGTAAGTAACCTGAGGGGAAGGACAAGCTAGGGTCAAGAAATGGAGAATTAGTGGACGGAAATGCCTCCTTGAGAGTCTAATCTAAATAGTTTAAAAGGGTCTTTCCTTTATGTGTCAAAACCGGAAAACACAGGAAAGCACCAAGGTCTATTTTGTTGTTATAAGAGAACCATGACGTTAAAGCACAAATTTTATTGGAGAAGGCACAAATGAAAAGATACATATCAAATATAAAATAAACAATTATGTGTACAAAGGAATGGAAATCTAACAATGATGTGAAATATATGAGAATTTGTGTCGATCAAGTTAAGGGACCATTTCATAATCCTGTTTCAGATGCAAAAGTTTTCTAGCTTCTACTTCAGCTTACCTCATCAGCTTTCTTATGCAATACTTCCATATTATTAATCGTAATACATTCATTGATATTTTTCTGCAATATCTCATATTTAACTATGGGCATCTAAGTCTTAATCAAAACAAAAAAAAAAAAAAAAAAAAAAAAAATTAAGCTTGATGTTTGGGCTAAAGTCCATTGGAACAAGATTAACCAGAAGCAAAAGGGGTTTAGGGAGGCCGCTGGAACAGAAGCTACCAGAATTTCATTGGAAGAGGCTTTCATAAGCCTCTTTTTTTTTCTTTCAATTAAGTGGGACGAGAGTCAAAGGGGGAAAAAAGATAAAGAAACATCCTAGGCATTGTTTCACCTCCGCTTCACATAGAAGAAAAAGAATTAGAGAGAGCTTTGGAACGTAATTTCCTAAACCCATCCTAGCTTATAGGTTTGACTTTTGTATAGTGTTATCAAAAGCGCAAAAAAACTCTAAGGCCCTTATGGGCTTCAAGCGCAAATAAAGTGCGGGCTATTGAAAAAAGGCGTAAAAGAGAAGTAAAATACAAATATGTATGTGTAGTCCAAGATTAATAACCATAAGCATGAATAACAAATATGTGGACAAAGAAGTTGAAAAACAATTATGATAAATTGATATATCAATTATTTATATAGCATCTTTAGGATTATGGTCATTGGCAAGGAAAAGTATGTCTTAGAACCTTGATGACAATATTGAAGCGCCATAAAGCGAGGTGAAGCGCTCAATATGTTTTGAGCATCACTTCAGAGGTTAAGCATGCTTTAAGTGCGCCTTTGTATGATATGGGTAAAATAGGTTATGGATTACATGATTTGGAATGAGATTAAGAGTTTGAAACACTACGGTTAAGGAAACTAGGAGTAATTCTTATGATTCTTCATGAGTTGAATGATATATAATATAAATGGGATATAATTGGTTGATTATGGATTGGATTGAATAAGGCAAACACGTTTTGATGAATAGATGGTTAGACATGAAATCACAAGCGTTGGTTACTGTGAATTTGTTATGTTGGTAGTTCATAAAGTTATACTAGATTGATTTTGTAATACCATAGATTGATGAAGAATTCCAACAGATTACTCGTGGTGACATGTTCGTTATATCGGGATGAGTAATGTGAGTTGTGATTACAAGTTCTGTAACCATAACTTCATGATTTTGGAAATGAAATGTGTTAGCCCAACTGTTGAATATTGCATGTCAAACAAGTCCTCTACTAGATATGATACCACAATGTTTACTTGAGATGATTACCATTACTCTAAATATTTTTACAATTACCCTGGGGATGTTGTGGGATTACACTGGGTATGTTGTTGTACTGGACATGTTTTGTAGTTACTAGGAAAGTGATTACGTTACTGTAAAGAATTTATGTTGAAATATTTTTACACTACTTGAGATGTGACTACCATTAATGATTTTACTGTCACTTGACAAGTGTCTTTGCTAAAGTTTGAATATGGCATGATTTGATAAGAACTGAAATATCCTAGATTACTTAAAAAATATGTGATGAATATTTTGTATATTATATAGAGAAAGGTAGAGTTTGGGAGGGGACTTTGACGGATTCCATCCCTAACAATTCATCAGACCTGGTGCGTCTTATATTCTGGATTACCATTACCAACTTTCACTAGTAGGAAAGCAGAACCAGTATACTGTTAGCGATTATTCCTCAAATAGGAGCCATGGTTGTTTTATTTTATTTTATTTGCACAAAGGGCAGGGATGTATTCAACACAAGTCATCGACCACAAGTATTTGGCTCTCTCGAGAAAGGGAACCATACCGAATACAAGTTTCGTTCTTAGAAACCTCCCGAGGGCATGATTTAATTGGGACAGAGTGTATTAATGAGCTTGTATTGATGATTTCGATAATGGGCTAAGAAGATGCCCATCTACTGCCAATTATTATTTGAATACTGTTTACAATATATGCTAGCTGTCAGTCAAGAACGCACATGTTCAGAAAATGAAGGTAGCGGAGATAAGGATGCTAGATGGATGTAGGCATACAAGGAGATATATAATTAGGAACAAAGCTATATGGGGCAAGGTGGAAGTGGCCTCCATAGAGGAAAAGATGAGGGAAGTGGAACTGAGATAGTTCGGGCATCTGAAAAGGAGATGTGCAAAAACACCAATGAGGAGGTTTGAGAGGTCGACTATAGAAGGTGTTAGAGAAGTAGAGGTAGGCCGACGAAGAACGGGGAAGAGGTGATTAGGCAGGACATGATACACCTCCAACTTACTGAAGACATAACCCTATATAGGAAGATTTGAAGTCGGGGTAGAAAGTTAGTAGGTAGCCGAGTGTTGTAGCACCTTCTTGTGGGAGAGACAGGGGGCTAATCTCTTCTCCTTTCTCCTTATTAGTAATATTATTTATTACTGGCATAGTATCTTGTACTTCGCTTTATAGTACCTATTGCTTCATTGGTTGTGTCTATCCTGCTACTTTGCTGCCGTTATTTTTTTCTAGCCTATTTTGCTAATATGTCGTCGTGCTGGGGTCTATTGGATTGGGGATAACCTCTCTACCTCATGCAGTTAGGTATAAAGTCTGCATACATTCTTCCCTCCCCAAACCCCACTCATGAGATTACACTAGGTATGCTGTTGTTTACAAGATGTATTTATAATGAGACTTATTAGTGTTACCATTACTGAAAAGGGAATTTTATAATGTTTGCTGAATATCATATACCGGCAATTGTTCTGGCTTGTCCCAACAAAAAATGTTTGTGGATAAGCGCCATAATTCAATGAGCGAGTGACTCACTCGTCGCCTAAGTTGCTTGGACTCGATGTGGGTGTCCGACACTACAGGGATCTAGAAGTTGGATTCTTGACCATCTAACACTCAAGATTCGGGATGCGGATCTAGACACATACGGGTGCGGGGATTCGAACAAAAAATAATTCAAATATCTAAAAATAGAGTTATACGTCTACATTATGACAAAATTATGTGGAAAGTTTACAAGGTATTATGAGGAGAAAATATTGATCAAGAGGAGAATCCTAAAAAGAAAAGGACTAATATAGAAATTTCTATATACCAGCTATTCCACTTTCTTCAATTTCATCTCAGCTTTTGTTTTGATTACAGAGATCATTGTATCTGTCTTGAATTTCCCCTTTGATTTTGGTCAAAGTATCAAAATCAATTGACCAAATCTGGTACGGATCCCAAACCCGTCATGTCGACACAGGTGTGACATTGAAAGTGAAGAGTCCGAGAAACTTAGTTCCCCACTAATAATTTTTTATCGAGATTGCAGTGTACACCAACAAGGATCTTTCTAGCTAGAGTGTACGAGCTGATAATTCTGGTGAGCCCCACATTGGTTTGGTAGGCGATATGTCTTACTTTTTTGTTATCATCTTTTATTTAAACTCTTAGAGTTGCTTCATTAGTCAGTTTGTCAGTATTTTGATTATTATAGACTTGTGACTAGTGTTGCTTTCTTTTTGTATTTGGAGATGGACATTGTATTACTGTGTTATAAACAGATGAAGGTAATGGTGCTGACTTGCCTTGGTTGGATATTGTTTCTTGTGTGATTTAGTTGAGAAAAAATCTTTAGATAACCCTAGAAATAGGAAAAACTTTGTCCGGTATTCTATAAAATCCCCATATGGTTTGCTTGGGGGCTCTACCCCCAATAGCCAGTCATGGACCGAGATTGGATCGTGAAATATTCTGTCAACAATTAACAAAATCACTTCTGTGTTATTGTTTAGTGTCCCATCATCAACAAAGAGTTATAGGCAATAAGGTGCATGGCATACCACCTTGATGCCTGCAGCGAGGCAAGGAGCTCCATTTGCATTTCACCCAGCTCCGTTCTTTAAACAACTTAAACTGAGCCATTAGGAACACAATTCGTTCTAATCTATTCACTAAATCCAGTGAAAACAAAAATATTTTTGAAAAGCACAAAATATGTTTTCTTACAAAGCACCTACAGACTTCACACATGATATGGTTTAAGGCAAACAATCAGAAATTAGAACTCATAAAAGATAACAGTATTTTGGGTCATAATCACAATTGATCTTAATTCTGAAACTAGAAGTATACCAAAGTGAAAAAATAACAAACTACTGAACAACATCAACAAATATCGCCCAACTGATGAGTATTATGTTTGAGTTGACTATACTTGCATAAAACAAAAACTTGTGAATAGAATAACAAGATATTGGAACTGTAAGTAGCATATGTCACAGATGTACATTGTTAATTTTATTTAAATATAAGTGGAGTAAGTTTTGTTGTTTCATCCAACAATTCTAACAATTAAGGACAACAAGGTGGTTTTAGTGTGAGACAATTTGTGATGCATCTACTTTCCATAATAGCCTTATAACCACCCACTAGCAAGAAAATAGAAGAGCTTAACAGGTCAAATATAAAAGATTTTTAATTCCACTGTTCCACTTCCTATTCTGAGAATGTTATATTCTTGTTTATCTCCAATTTACATCTATTTTCCATAAGCTTTTAACATATGTTTAAATATTCAGACTCTAGTGTGTGCGCAAAAATATAGTTCCAAGTAAAACAGAATATGCTAAAAGGACACTAACACAAATAAGATGAATAATATCTACTGATCAGCTATTGAAGAATGATGATTGGTTAAACTCACTAGAATGGTAAGCTTTGAAAAGAAATTTGTGATTAGATTTATTTAAGTAACCAAACACTAATTAATAAAGAATCAAATGCTTTTGGTTCGATGACAAAACATATGGTTTAAGTTGGAGGTGCAACATTGTAAGGATCGTGGTTATGAAATAATTACACTACTTATCACAGATCAATATCTCTTCCAACTTCTGCTAGAACAATTCGGCAACATTTTTAAAAAAATAGAAGATCTAATGATCAAATTGCCTTGCCTATATTGTGGGAAGAGTAAAGCAGAAATAGGCACTTACAGAATTTAACAACCGCTGTTTCACGAACAAACATTTCTGGTTGTGTGACAAACTTTAAGGTTATGTTGGAGATGCAACATTGTAATAACCATGATTATGCAATAATTAGACTACTTATCACAGGTCATTATCTCTTCCAACTTCTGCTAGAAGAATTGGGTAACATGTTTTAAAAAGTAGAAGAGCTAATGATCAAATTACCTTTCCTATATTGTGGGAAGAGTAAAGCTGAAGTAGGCGCATACAGAATCCAACAACGATAGCCGTTTCACGAGCTTCAAGGTAAATGATTTGCCCATCCACCCAATCAACCACGAATCTCAGTAAGAGATACACAACTGTGGACTAAAGAAAACTGGAAGATTAGATCATGTAGTTTCACTTTTTGGATACCGATGTCACACTAGGTTAGCTAAAGCTGTTAAAAATTTAAGACAGGCTTATTTACTACATCAGAAATCATAAAAAGAATGGCATGGCCAATTGATAAAATCATTGACTTGTTAGGCCAATCATCACCAGTAATCAACTAAAGTTGGTTCACTTAATTGAACTGGAACCCCAGCACGTAGGTAGAACGAGAACTTGAGTGCAATATCTAACCTTTTTCTTCTACGGTTCTACCTTTATTAGAAAGGTAACCTTTTCTTTGGTGATACACTCCGAACTATTAAATTAATGATCAAGTGGTCCTAATGATTTTGGCATCTGTTTAACCCTATAAACTACAAACCAAGTTGCAAATTTAATTTTGAAGCACCACTTTTGTAATTGAAATGTTGTTCTTTGGTTTTAGCTGCCCCATATCAGAAAGTGAGAAATTGAAGAATACCAATCTGAATATCTGTTAGTGCTGGACAAGTGTGAGGAGACCACATGTAACATGTAACACTTAATACACGAGGTTTCATTCTGCTGCCAAGGATCACCGGCATAAGAGATGCATACTGGACAGCAAAATGATAACAGCCAGCGCTCAAGCTTTTAGCTCGGTACCAAGAGGAAATAATTTTAGGATGACAATAAAGCAGCACTGTATATCTTTATCAAGTTTAGCAGCAAAGCAACTTAAGCAACCATATCAACCACATAACTTTCTGGTATAATGACAACATGACCAGGAAGCTCAAAACTAAGCTTCGAAAACAGCAACTTGAATCAACAGATATTATCTCATACAGTTTATACCTCGTGTTTGTAAACTTCCATAAACATCAAGAGTGAATTCAGTACTTTATAACCCATCTCATAAATAGCCCTCTGTGTTCGAGGTTCTGTCGCACTAGAAGCACCACGAAGTCGCTCCAACAAGCAATTGACCTATGCATTATCACAGATTTACTAAGAAACCAATGATTAAAAGATATAATTCTTTTCCAGATATTCGTACCAATAAAATAATATCTGGCTGTTCAGCTACACATTTTAGATCACTTCGGCTTGAGAGTTCCACCAGATTAGCTGTCATATGATTTGTCAGATTTCTCACATACCTAAGAACAATTGCAACGACAAATCATCCGATATTTAGAAGTTCAACAAATTAAAATAAACAAAAATTTAAAAGAAAAGAAAAGGAAATAACCTAGAATATCTACTTACTGACTAGAGGCCTCTGGAGTTTTCATGCCAGAAGCTGAAAGAACAAGGGTTTGAGCAAGCGAACGCTGTAATAAGACAGAGAACAGTTTTTTTTTTTTTTTTTTGAGTAAGACAGAGAACAGTTCAAATTGGCTGGAAATATAACATCAGCAATTTAAGAAACACATGTTTGGTGATGGCAGGTTGGTACATGACGCAATGAGAACCTACAAAAACATAAGATGCCTGCCTCCATAGTAGAGGGGAAAAAAGTATCAAAAGGGAGAAATCCCTCTCCAATCCAAGATCCAAAGAATGGAGAAGGCTTTGAGGTCTCCTTTCCCTTCCAATTTAAAGAGATAGTACCTTTCTGAATATGCTCTCTGCCTAATAATAAAAACACAGAGGAAGAAAAATGATGCACCAGTATAGCA
Organism: Datura stramonium; assembly: GCA_018107945.1. Lineage (NCBI taxonomy): Eukaryota > Viridiplantae > Streptophyta > Magnoliopsida > Solanales > Solanaceae > Datura > Datura stramonium. The sequence goes on along the minus strand of JACEIK010003317.1, from coordinate 163,334 downwards.
AACACATCCTAATTGAAAGTTAACATGTGGCCAGATTCATACATGTCTAAATTAATCGTACTTAAATAAAGAAAATCATATAGAATATATTATAAGATACCTTAAGGTATTAAATACAACATTTACTTACCTTATTAGCATTGGGATACATTACCTACCATATTAGATGTGCCTAAGACTCTAAGGAAAAGAGAAATTGATCGAGAACAGAGCTTGATTATTCCATCAAGTTATTTGGGCTTAAATAACTATGTTTACATGCCCTAAGAAAGGAAGAAAACCAATACATAATTACAATATATAATTACAGGAGTAAATCACGCTATCTACTACATTTACACTATTCTAGAATATCCACAGAATTTTAACACCCCCAAGCTGGAGCCTACAAATCATATTAACCAAGTTTTCTACATATATAACTTATTTCAGGACAGACTAGAGACTCGGTGAATATATTGCAAGCTAATCATTTGAATACATGAACTTTGTGACAATGTCTCATGGGAGCATCTTTTTCCTAACAAAATGACAATGGATTTCTGTTAGGCCCTCTAGTGAAACACCGAATTTGATGCAATGTAAAGTAGAATTATCACACAGAAATTGCATTTTACCACTCTTTCTGAATTTCAATTCTTTTGGTAGTTGCTTGATCCATATGAGTTAACAACTAGGCACTGACAAAGTTGGATATCTTGCTTCTGCACTTGATCGTGCAACTACATTTTGTTTCTTACTTTGTCAAAACATCTTCTCGCAACTAGAATGCAGTATCTTGAGGTATATCATCTGTCTGAGGGTGACAACCCAATCTGCATCTGTACAGCCAACATTTGCTTATGTCCTCTGTTTTCGTGAAGTAGCCTTTCCTGGAAGCAGATTTTGTTGTATTGAAGGATATGAATCACTGCATTCCAGTGACTGTCATAAGGAGAATCTAAGAACTGACTTACCACTCTAACTAGGAAGACAATCTCAGGTCGATTTCATGACGAGATAATTCACTTGCCTACCAACCTGCTATATCTTCCAGGATTGCTAAAGGGCTCCCCTGACCCGGTAGAAGCTTAACATTTGGATTCAGAGCATCAAAGGCCTACAGTCTGTCATGCCTGTTTCCTCAAGAATATCAAGAGCACACTTCCTCTGTAAAATGGCAGTGATTTGTATTGAGCAAAGTCAATGCCTAAGAAGTACCTTAATCGACCAAGATGCATAGTCCGATGCTTTAATTTGGTAATTTACTCTTCACCATTACTTATAATGACTATATCATCAACATAAACCACCAAATACATGCATAAATCTGGAGCAGAGGACAATGAAATGCAGAATGATCTGTTTCACTGCGAATCATGTCAAATTCCTAAACAGTTAACATTGAATTTGCCGAACCATGCTTGAGGTGACTGCTTCAGGCCATAAAGTAATAGACTTTCACAAATATTACTAGACTCCTCCCTAAGAAACAAAACCCGGTGTTTGCTCCATATATACCTCATCTACGACATCCCATGAAAAAAGGCATTTCAATTATCCAACTAGTAAAGTGTCCAACAGTGAACAACTATCATAGATAAAAAGAGACAGGCTGAAGCAATCCTAGCCTCGAGAGAGAAGATGTAACCATAGTCAAGTCAAAAAATCTATGTATAACTCTTGGTAACCAATTGTGCCTTTAAGTGTGTATTGCAAGAAACACTTTATTTCATTTTGAAGTAACCAGCTGCTTACGGGGGGAAGAATTCTAGCACCAGTTTTCTTTTTTGTGATTGTGCACTATTCCAACAAGATTATTAGGTGTGACTTTCCATGTTTCAAAAATAAGCAAACTCAATTTGGTTCCTGCACGTGGATTCTGAGGGAACAGTTAAATGTAAAGTGAATATGCATCCAGATTCGCACACGTCTATATTTTCCGTACTTGAATATGTAAAACCATATAGAATATTTAATAGGATACCTTGGGATATTATGTATTTAATAGTAAAACAACAACAACATACCCGATGTAATCCTACAAGTGGGTCTGGGGGGTGGTGTGTAGGTAGCCTTACCCCTACCCGTGCGAAGATAAAGAGATCGTTTCCTATAGACCCTCAGCTCAAGTAAAGCATATAAAAAAACAAGTATGTAAGGAAAATACAGTAGCTAAGAAGTCGTGCTGAAAACAATAAAGAAGAGAATATTAGCAACTATAAATAATACGATAACTGAAGCAAAGGAAACAACAGGTAATACTAAAATCGAAGAATAATATTATTACCGTATTAGCATAGGGATTGATTAGCTATCATATTATAGTAGCCTAAGACTCCTACATAAGGTGCACCTCTTGTAGATTGTTAATTAAGTCAGATCTATTTTCACAAAACAAAATCATAACTATGGATTTGGTACCTGGTGAGCAGAATTTAGTGAGAATAGAGTTCGTCCATTTGCAAAAGCATTTGCCAACTCACGCCAAGAGTCCTGCAAGACAAATAATGCAGATTGGGATAAACATGATATTCCAATCATTACTCTGAACAAGAATCCAGCATGATTGTACCTGTTCCAGTGTAAGGAAATTAAGCCGATCATAAATTCACTCTCTAACTATTTAAACTTTTTGGAGTGCAATAGACAATATAAAAAGTAGATACTTTTTGTCTTAATCAACATCTCCATTTATTGCGGATGAGATAGGACTAAAAAACAACAAAAAACAAAGCTGAGTTCCAAAGGCAGATGAGATAGAACTATGAACTAAATTCTCAATTCACAATTGACTGGCGAAACATAGGCACTAACAAGAGGAAACATAATTGGCTTGTGGAAGATACCCAGTGCCATGCAATTCTTTTTGGCACTCTTCACGCACAATTAAAACCCTAAGAGAAACAGAGCCGCCTCATCAAGGGTTCAAACTCTTAGGACCTACCAATTCAACAAGGTGCACACAAACATTCTTCCGCCGAACAAGACCATGAAGCAACTCCTGGCATGTTAGTTCCTAACAGAATGAAAGGGAAGTGTGTCAGAGCAGCTGCAACAAACATCCACGATAAACAAGAAAATAACAGATCACCGAAAACAACAATAGAGAAATTCAATCTTAAAAGCAAGTTCCTCAGATAACATTGATGTGCTGTTATTGTTTATCATACTGACAAAACTGATTATTGTTTGAGATGGGATGCTCTAATAGAAAATAAAAGCAGTGATGGCATTTACCCAAATTCACAGAGAGTTGCCATATATTTATCCTAAAACCACTTTATCAATATTTTAATGGACATACTTTGATTGTTTGTTATATTACCTTGCTTTGAATTCCACAGCTTTATGTAAAATTAAGAAATATCACCAAATTTAAGAAATTGAAATTTTAGTTCGACGTGATTCGGAAGGAGAAGAAATAATCAGGATAATAAGTAGCAGAACTAGAAAAGAAATAGAGAATCAGGACCTTGTTAGATAATAAAGCATTCCACTTCATAGGCTAAAAACTGTTTTGAACAGATCATGGATTCCATGAAAACAAAATGTTCTTGTATCACAACCTCCGAGTAAAACAAACCGATTATGATTTATTGATTAATGATAAACTAGAGAATTCTCTCAAAATGGGTTGTTTCCAAACCTTTTGCAATATTTTGGTTAGAAAAACTTTACCTCCCTTAATAATATAGTGATCCAAAATACGAATGAGCTCACATTGAGATAATATTGAATGAGAGAAAAAAATTTCACCAACCTTTCCAGTAACATAGTAAAGATGTAAATTTTACTGATGACTAGTCAAAGTTAATGTAATCACCCAATTTTTAATTAAGGGTAGTTTTGTAATTTAACCTAAATGAAAGAAAAAGGAATTACTGGTTAAAAAAATGATTTAAAGTAAAAGGAGGGGCTGCACACACTGCTTTAAAGCAGAAACAGGGAACAGCAGAAGCAAAAAGAAAGAAAAAGGAACAGTAAAAGAAAAGAAAAGAGCAGGAGAAAAGAGAGGAAGAGAGAAAAGAAAAATAGAATTTCTATACAAACCATCAAGGTAATGATTCTAGTCTTTTGCTTGAGTTTATTACGCAACTATAAGAAAGTTTTTTACGGTAGAAATGGGGAAGTTTTGAAGAATTGAGAAAGTTTAACCCTAGGGTTCTCCAACCCAAATCATTAATTTTAAAAGACAAACATAATCAAAATTCAATTTTGATTAATGTACTGGAATCCTCTCATCGAGGAGAATCTATTGGTGGTCATGGTTCGGGAATTATTCCCTGTTGACCAGAGTTGACTTATGAGTCAAACCTTTGACCGCGAATTTGACTTTTGTTAAAAATTAAGAAAATATCTACCGAAGGTTTTTTGACCATTCTAAACCCATATTTGTGTAGTTTGAAGTAATCCAGAAACCCGAAAAGCGTAGTTCTGAATTATTGGAAGGCGTGTTTGAGTTGTAAATTCAAGTAAGTGAGCCTTTAAGCTTTGGGTACTTGCTTTTCAAATCCGTTTTTAAAATAAGTGTTTTGCTTTCTTGGTCCATGTGTTAGAACGAGTGTGTGTTTGGCAGAATCTGTGGTCTTCGAGGCCAGCCACATATATATTATGTTTAAGCATACTAAAACTCTTTTTATTTTATAAAAATTATTTCTTGGAGTGATACGGTTGTGAATCATGAGGTTAGAGCATTGTATATGCTTCTGGATATAACTGGGCATTGGGTATGCTATTTTGACCGTACGGGGCATTGTATATACTATCGTGGACTCGTGGTGTTGATTAATTATTGTAAGTGCCATTTATGATGAGTTCTGTGAGCAAATTGTATTGAAATATATAACATTTTTGATAAATAATTGTTTGAAAATTGTTGGATATTATATTATGATATAATTCCTATGCAAAATTATTCTTGTGCTTGTGGTGTGTTTATATTTTTCTAATACTTGTTCCAGGTATATTTAAAGTGGTAGGTCAAGGATCTTACTAGGTTAGATTTATATATAGCTCACTCCTTACCTGCATGTCTATGCAGATACTGTTGCGGAGGGTGAGACTAGCGGCTGATAAGTCTGTTCCGTAGATTTTGTTGCTCAGATGAGCCTTCGCATTGTTCGTGGAGGTTGTCCTGTGATACAAGATATGCGAGGTGTTGCTTATTCAGATGTAGTTGATACTGCTCTTCATTGTGAGTCCTATTTAGAAATGGAAAGAGTTGACCGAGAAAGCAAAAAGGCACATAACACATGTAGGTTTCGTGGTGCTGCATCTAGGGGCAAGAGTGGTTTCATTGTGGTAGACTTCCCAATGGTCGTTGCTTTGGATCAGATGGGACTTGTTTTACTTGTGGTGAAAAAGGGCATATTGTTCGGGGAATTTTGGTACTAGTCAGGCTACGACACATTTGCAGGGAACTACTACAGATACACATACTCAGGCTCAACCAGCTAGGGCTGCTCAACAGGGTGCTCGTGGACAGGGTCGACAGGGTGCACAAATTGCTCAGGGAGCAGGTGGACCACTGAGATTCTTCCCTATGGCCAGACAGGATATCGAGGCATCTAATGGCGTAGTCACAGGTATTACCAGTGTCAATTCTCATGGGGCATATGCGCTTATTGATCCTGATTCTACATATTTGTATGTATCTCCATCTTTTGCTACATTCTTAGTACGAAGAGTTGAGTCTCTTATTGTGCCATATATGGTTATAACCCCAATGGAGGGGACTTTGGCAGTGGATAGAGTTTATGAGACTGTGTGATGTCTGCTCAGAGAAGGGACACCATAGTTGATTTACTAGAATTACCGAAGTCCGACTTTGATGTGATTATAGGTATGGATTGGTTGGCATCATGTTGTGCTTCGGTTGATTTCTATGCTAAGCTTATACATTTTGATTTTCCTGGAGAGCCACCTTTACTGTGGAACGGAATGATTCCCATGACTCAAGGAAAGATAATATCTAATGTAAAGGCACGCCGAATGATTAATCATGGGTGTTTGGGTTTTATTGCTACCGTTCATGATACTCGAGCGGAGAATGTTACTATTGATAGTGTTCCTATTTTTCGAGAATCTGCTGATGTGTTTCCAAAAGATTTGCCTAGGCTACCTCTGATGAGAGAAATTGAGTTCAGCATTGATTTAGTTCTAAGGACTCAACCTATCTTTATTCCCCTTTGGGCATAAAATGAGCAGTTTAGTGTTTGAGAACAAATAGCAATTGTTTCTTTCTTTCGTTTTGAACAACAAATAAAATCAAATAGTACAACAACAACTCAGTGTAATACCACCAAGTGGGGTTTGGGGAGGGTAGAATATACGCAGACATTACCACTACCTCAAAGGTAGAGGGGCTGTTTCCGGTAGACCCTCGGCTTTAAGTGAAACAAACCCGAAAAAATAGTACTTTTCGAAAATAAAATCTTAAACAATTAATACACACAGACAGGTTAAAAGAGATGTAATCACAAATTTATTTCAAGGTTCCAGAAACAAATACATCTGCAGCAAGCTGCAAGGAACAGGCATGAACGCTTCACCTTAAGGGGGAGTGTTAGTAATATTTTGTAATTAAGGAGTAAATATTCTATAATTAAGGGCACAAACTAAGAAGTAGTATGTGCATCAACTAGAATCAATTAGGAAATACAATCTTCTAATTGCGTATCACTTCCTACTTTAAAATGTCTATAAATTATCTAAAGCTTGAGGGACTGATTAAGTGAACATTCAAAAAAGACCTTCATTCTTTATTTTTCTTTTAAATTCTTTTTTAATTCTACTGGATGCCAATAAATTGTCTATATACCCTCACAAGTCTAGACCTCAACACTTTGTTGAGGCAGGTTGCGCCTGAGAACACCTAAATTACAACAGAATATGGAGAAGGCTCAATTTACAGATAAAAATGCAAAAAGCTGGACCCGAATTGAATTCTGGCACAACAGAGAAGCTGCGGTATCTTAAATAAGAAAAGAAAGTTATAAAACCAACTTATTTCCATGAGGCAATAAAGACTTTCGAAGTGAGGAGGAAAATTCTTGTTTTCCGCAATATGAGTGGAAAAATACCAAATCAGCCATGTGGGCAATGAATCCAATGAAGGTCCCTACCAAGTTGTTTACTTGCTTTTAGCATTTAATGAGCATAAATATTTCAGATAATGGGACATCCAAAAGAATAAGTCATGCACTAGCATGGAAAGCAGAAAATACCAGTCTTAAGTAGCATCTCTTGTTTTATATTTGGAATGACAACGAATTGTATTTTCCTTTTCAAGAGAGTGCACAGTTTTGGGACTGGCCAAAGCAGACATGTGGACATTTTGGATGATGGTGGTCATTGAATTATTCCTGAATACAGTAAGGTCATTCCAGAACGAAAGGCTGTTCTACTGTGCATACCTGCAAAGTCCTCTCTCCAGGATATGAAATGAATGTTGTCATCGAAATGTGAATAATAAGGTCAAGCACAGGTTTCCCCTGGTTGTCCTCTTCACAAAAATTAAGCAATACTTTAATGTGATGTTTCGCCTTGTGATTATCTGAAGATGCATTCTCCTTATTTTCATCAGGTGGCATCAGATAAGTAGCCGACCATCTTGCAAGGAACCATACAATTGCCTGGACAAAATGAGCATACGACTTAATCTTGAGTGTGGAACATGAAAAATATAAGCAAGTACCGAAGATGGACTATATAACTATAAGGAATCCCCTGCAAAGGGCCACTACGTTAGAGGATCATAAGAACAGCTCAGGAAGTATAAAACTTGAAAAAGCATAGCTAAAAAAGTTATTAACATATGAATCTCATCAGAAGGATCATTTAGGCTCAAAACTTTTGGTCTAACTTAAGAGACGGCACAGAGAGCAGAGTTACAGAGCTAAATATTGCCAAACTTGTGCAGAAAATATCACGAAAAGTTGAACATTTGTTCATGGTATCTGGCGTGGCACCTAGGATTAGGAACAGGTATTTAGTAAAGCCCCTTGTACCACATTGATTGTCATGTCCTTATGTCTTATCATTTTTAAATAAAACATAATGTTTTGATCAAAAGCAGTGTGGGTAATTTATGTTGGTCCTGACGCCTGCGTCAACGCCCTAAG
>JACEIK010003317.1:133971-155150 GCA_018107945.1 Datura stramonium | reverse complement strand
TCAACCGTATTATTTTGTTAAACGTTTGATATAACATACAAGATCCTATATCACTAGCTAATCTCTGTATAACTTTATACAACTTTTGGTTTCTAATATAAGTATCCACATAAGTTGAGCGAATTTTAATACCGGAAACCAAAAATTTATATGAAAATCTATGTATTATTTTATACGATATTGTTAAGAAATGGACCCTAGGCCTACTCAACCCAAAAGCTAATTCATGAGGGAAGGATTGCCCAACACTATATAAGGAGACCAATTTTTTATAAGCCCACGATATGAGCCTCAACCCCCCAATTCGCCCAGACATCTAGACCGTGGATAATATAAGGTGAGTCCCAACATTGGATAAAACAATGAATTAGGTTGGTTCTAGCTCTGATACCATGTGAAGATATGACACTTGAGTCTAACTCGACCCCAAAAACTAGCTCAAGAGATGAGGATTGCCCAAGCCATATTAAAAAGAGACCACCCATCCCTTAAAGGGTTGATGCGTGNACACACCCAAGGCTGGGCAATTTAATATGGGGCCCAACATTGAAAATGAGAATTGCGATAGATCCTGCTCTGATACCATTTTAAGAAAGGGATCTTGAGTCTTACTCAACCCCAAAAGCAATCTCATTAGGAGAGGATTGCCCATGATCATATGAGGAGACAAAATTTCCGATGTGACACTCAAATGTTAAAGAAGTAGACCTTTGGCCTAATTCAACCTCAAAAGCTAGCTCAAGAGGCGGGGATTGCCCAAGACCATATAAGGATATAGATTTTGCCAACAAATGATGTGGGACTTGACATCCCCGTTCATGCCCAAGACTCTCAAAATCTCATGCATGGACAGAATATGATGGGACCCAAGATAGGGTGAACCAAGACTTGGGCGGGTCTGGCTCTAATACAATGTTAAGAAAATGGACTTTGGATCTAACTCAACCTCAAAAGCTAGCTCAAGAGGTGAGGATTGTCCAAGACCATATAAGGACATAAATTTTGCCTCCCGCCACCGATGTGGGACATAACAAGTATAGAAAGTGGGAAACGCAACATGTGTATTAGCAATACACAGATAAGAGCTATGTAACCATAAATGAAACGCAACACGTGTATTAGCAATACACGTATAAGAGCTATGTAACCATAAATAATGATTCATGCATTATTTATTCTCTATATAACAATCCTCATATTATTTTTTCTCCCCATAGCAATCCTAGTGTTATTTATTCTCTCCATAGCAATCCTCGTACCATTATTAACTGTATAAGAATCCATGCATTGAAATTTCTGTATAAGAATCCATGCACTGAAATTCTGTATAACAAAACTATGAACTGAAACAACCCCTCAAAGGAATTATTATGAGATTGTGGATCTTACTGTCACATCCCAAGACTTTATTTTATTTATTTTACTGCAATAAAGATAAATATTTCACCAACCTAGGACACTTTTAAAAATTAGTAGGCGTTTTGATCATGCGATTTTATCCTCGTGATTTGAAATCATGAGATAAAAATCTCAAATTCTCAAAAATCTTGATTTGAAATTCCAAATCATGAAATGGACTTTTTAAGTTTATATTTGTAAAAAAAAAAATCCACCATTTTATATATACCAACTATTCATTTTAGATGTAAATAAAATTAGTTGATGGTATTATTACTCGTGCCAATCTTTGTCAACCATGTGGAAGGATTATATTAAAAAGTAGTACACTACAACTCATGTTTAATTTTACTTTTTATTGAACTAAAGCTCGATCAATAAATACTGTAGTACACTACAACTCATGTTTAATTTTACTTTTTATTGAATTAAAGCTTGATCAATAAATATTGTATTTTTTTTAATGAACTTTTTACTTATTTGGTAAGATTGTATAAGAATTAAGAAAATTTTAATAGTTGCCCACAACTTATTGGGGTTTTATGTTCATGAGAAATAATCAACTTAAGAATTTCAAATTGCATGTCCAAACATAACTTCAACGTCATCTCGTATGATTTCATATCATGATTTCATCTTGCAAGGACAAACGGGCCCTTATATTACGTCAACAAATTATGCCTCAAAATAATTAAAATATATATGGAAAAGAATTAAATGAAAAACATTAAAGCTAAAAGTCAATTGTTTACACTCTCCTGGTTTGAGAACTTTCAGGTTATCTACTTCCACCAAAAAAAGTAACAGAAAGAAGCATACAATCCCTCTCGTCTCTTTTTCTCAGGTCGAATATAGAATATAGAGAAGGTAACAGTGCAGAAGTTAGTGTGGGAGTTTCCTTCCATCTGAGTTTAAAAACAAATCCTGTCTCCTGCTCAGCACCTGGTTGATGCATGAACTTACTATGCCAATGCAACTGTTTTCTTCCCTTCTTTTTTTTCCCAGTTGTTGCATAGTTAAGAGGGAGGGGCAACGTGGAACTTAACAATCAATATAGAGAGAAAGGGATTTAAGTATTAGCATAATTTCATGAAAATGGTCCTATTGGGTTTACAGAGAAATAATACTTCACACATATTAAAGGATTGAGGGAGTGTCTATCAAAGGACATGATGAAATGGAGATGCTGAGCTATTAAGGATGCATTGCAGATGACAGAACTGTTCTTGTTGAAGATCTTAATAGAGAAAAAATAACTACCTCCATTAGCCTTGGACTAAAGAATGACGCTCTCATCTCTGGATTTAAACTCTGCTCAGCAAATTTTATTATTGATCTGCACCAGACAAAAGAAAACAAGTGTAGGAAGTTGAATGCAATAATACGGCAATCATAAAATAAAGATAAGGTAGGACACTGAAGGACCACAAGTTCCCATTGTATGTCTGATAATGAACTCGGTATGTACAGATGAACTATTAAATTCCCAGCTCAATCATTTTTTGCCATATTTCCCAACTGAAAATTTTAAAATCTGATGAGATACAGCAAACAACTACTAGTGTTACACTTGTACAGAGCTTTGCCCCACCTATGAATGTTAAACCTGCAAGACATACTAAGTACTAGAATTCACTTAAATATGATGGAATAACACAAGGTTAATCGTGACGCAAAGAAATTACCATCAGTGATCTCCTGGTAGTGAGAAATCCAGGAAACGAGCATAAGACTCTTTGACTCATAAACCACAAACCACTTGGGAGGAATCACTTCACTAGCCCCTTATATGTAAGGGGAGTAAGGGGTCGTTTGGTAAGATGCATTAGAAAAAATAATAAATGCATTAACTTTGTGAATTACTAATGCCTTGTTTGGTACACTTTTCAAATCTATATATAACTAATGCAATCATTAGTTGTAATGTTATTTGGTATTATGTTACGTATAACTACTACACGGCAAACTATGATATTAGCAATACAAAAAGGGTGAGGTGAGGGGTAGAGAAATCAAAGTTTATAGTAATAATCATGAAAAACTGATAATTTCTTTCAAGTTTAAAGCAACTCATCAAAACAATTTCAAAAGAATATATGATATATTAATAGTTTATTATTGTTTTTCCAGTGTCAATATTGTATTCAAATCAGGCTTTTACAATAAACTAATCAATCCAATAAATATTTTAATTTGGTCTACGTATGTACTTGATGTTTTATGCTATCATTTGAAATAAATGAACTAAAAGATCTTGTAAAATAATAAAACTATTTCATTATACTTAAAAATTAGCAGCAGATTCAAAATTTGAAATTTATGAGTTCCTATATCGTCTTCAAGTTAATATTACAATAACAACCTTGTTCACAGTCAAGTATTATAGATATTTAGTAAATTTATTAATATATATATATGCGCACAAGCTACTAATTCTCATAAACCCATATTTAAGCCTCTATTATGCCCCTGGTACTTATACAATAATAAGAACATGCTCGCGTGTAATAATAAGATTTGGAGGGCTTGATTTAGATATTTATATATCAACAGCGAAAAGTAGGCGTAATAACAAAAGATATATTTTTTAGTTATATTTGAATAATTATTCTAGCACTCTTCTCTCCTATTCGATGTCCTTAAAATTGGGCCATATAGTGTTCTTTTGTTATGTCATCCACCCCCAATCAATATATAGGACATTATGAGGCTTATAACTCGTGAGTGTTACTTTTACAATATGTTATAAAACTGTAATATATTGTGGAAAATGGTTAAAATGTAAAGATAGTTAAAATTTAGTTGGGTTCGAGTTTTTTCACCTAAGTTTTTCCTTATACTTCATAGGTTCAAACAATATATTATCAGCTTGACCTTGACAAACAAATCACCCACGATCCATATTGATTCTTCATAAAAACTTGTACTTTAATCTTTNCTTTCACATATAATTATATATAAAAAATTTAATATAATAAAATTTATATTATCTTACAAAAGAATACTATAAAACTCAGCACACACGTGCAACACACGTACCAAGAGACTAGTCGCAGGATAAGTCACAAGTATGATATGGCTTAGTCAGAAGGAAACACATTCTCAATAAAATCATATCCGGTTTAATATTGACACTTATATTTGACCCGGATTTTAAAGTCCACCCCCCAACTTCCCTTTTTCTCATTTTAACACCTCTAGTTGATCTTTACTTTTATTTTAGCTCTTAACAAAACATATGTTTTAAAACACCTCCACAATGTATTCATCGATCGCACACATCAGCGCCCATGTCAGATAATTCAGGGTACATTTTCATTTATTTTAATTATATTTAAAACATTCCAAAATAATGACCATTCCTTTCTTGTCCCCAAATTTTGACCAGTCAGTTGCACTACATATTACTCCAAATGCAGTGTTCCACATGAGGACCAAGGACACAAAGATTGCTTGTCAATTTGTGAGAAAAAAGATATTACCCGCAGATATTGTCACAAGATCTATAAAGTCCAATAATCCAGCTTACTGAGAAATTTACCAGATCTCTCCAGGTCCTCAAGTTAGTTATATATGTAACAAGCTCGGTGCATATAACGTGTATGCACTAGCTTGACGAGGAGTGTTAGTTAGGCTAGCATAGTAATGTACAAATCAGTGTAGGTGTCCCAGATTGGAAAGTGAAACATACTCACGGTAAAGACATGTATTAATAGATAGAAGGGTAAGGTGCAAAAGCCATGCATTCCTTGAACCTTTTTTTTCGTGTTCTAATTATTTACACCGACTCTAGCAACTTATTGGTCTCCATCATTTACCTCTGCTCTCCAAAAACGATGGTGATATTCAAAGAAATAAATGGAAAAAGAATTTATTTTTTCTGCAAAGACTCGGTTCAAGAACTATTGCTTAGGAGATATAAAAGACTAAGGCCCTATTTGTTGCACTTGAAGAAGATCTGAATCTGAATCATTCAGATTTCAGCCCATTTATTCTATTTGTTTTTTTCCTTGTAAGACCTCTTAGAAGGAATTTGAATATGAGTTGGTTGAGATTTCTTAAAAATGGTATTTGAAGTTAGAAGTTGAAAAAGGGTATCTGAAAATTGAATTTTGTGTTTGGACATGAAAATGTAGTTGAAGTTTTGTGAGTATAAATAAACTTGAAAATTTATGGAAAACTCCTAAAACCTGTTTCTCAAACTTCAAATTCTATATTTCAAGTTTGAAGTTGAAATAATGAGCAAATTTGATCAAAACAAACAGTAATTTGAAATAATCTCCAGATATTATTTTAAATCTTTGAGCCAAAATCTATGGAACTCCTAAAACCTGTTTTTCAAACTTCAAATTCTATATTTCAAGTTTGAAGTTGAAATAATGAGCCAATTTGATCAAAACAAACATTAATTTGAAATAATCTCCAGATATTATTTTAAATCTTTGAGCCAAAATCTATGGCCATACATACGCTTAATAGATCTGACAGATCAGACTTTATGAACAAGCTTTTTTCCTTTCCTGCAAAAGTCACCCTCCCATTTCTCTCTGCAAAAGAAGTTGATCTCTCTTTCTCCAACTATCAACCTACCAGCCAAGTCTTTTCGTCCCAAAGCAGTAAATTTCAAAATCATTACAAGTATTTGCTTATTATTTTGTTAGATTCACAATATTCTTGGTTTTACCCCAGAAATCTTGATTGATTTTCTACCCGTGGCTAAAACAGAAGGAAGCTTTGGAAAAAATTATGGGTTTGGGTGGAATAAGTCCAGTACAAAGAAGACATTTTTGAATAGTTTGATGAATTTGAAAAACAAAAAAAGATTTTGGGACATTAGTTTTCTTGCATTCATAGACATATCAATAGAAGCTTAAGAAAAAATCGATTTAGCGAATGTGAGTAGATTACAGAAGCAGGAGCTTTTTTATTTTGATAATGAAGTAGTGGCCAATGAAGTGGGTGAGAACCATGAGGTCTCAAGTTCAAACCTTCCCATCTGTTCTAGCCATGGTGGACAGAGTTACCTGGTACCTGTTGCTAGTGGGAGGTGACAGGTATCCCGTGGAATTAGTCGAAGTGCGTGCAAGTTGGCCCGGACACCACGATTATCAAAAATAAAAAATAAAAAAATTATTTAAAAAAATAAAAAATAATAATAAGTACTAGTTACTTTGCAAGCTTGAAGTCATAGTTCAATCTTATTTCTAATATTTAGAAAAAATTAGCGAAGGAGTTTTGGAAACCTTGCATGTGAATTTACCTGGCACAAAATCTTTGCAAGTTAACCTTCAAGGTTATTGGAGTTAAATTGGTGTTCATTTTTATGGCTGATATCATGGATAAAATATTAAGAAAAAAGTTTGCAACAATAAAGAGACTAGTTCATATATATTTATTAAGAGTTTCTCTATTTTTCTTTTTACAACCGAGAAACCAGTAACCTGGTGCACGACTAAAAACTCAGTGGATAATAGGCCCTTCCTTTTATCCTTCTCCACTTACATGCCAAAATTTTGTCCTCCACAAAGTTAGAACTGGTAATGTGCATCAAACCCACACAATAATTACTGCACTTTTACCATTAGACCAAAGGCCTGGGAAAATTTCTCTAATATTTTATTGATACAAATTCTATTACCATTTAATTTGAACTGTATATTTACTAAGTTTAAATCTACACAAATCAAAATTCAAATCTAGAGATAGGATCTTAATATATAGATGTGTACTCAAATTCAGACATATAAATCTTAATAAAAACAAACGTACCCTAAGAAACTCTAAAGATTGATACTTTGTATGGCATCCAAGGGTGTGGCCTAGTGGTCAATGAAGTTCTCAGTGGAGACAAAATACTAGGTGATTTCGTCCTATTTGCTCAAGTTTTGGTGGGTAGAATTACCCACTACCTGTGTTGCTAAGAGATAACAGATACCGGGTGCAAATTTAGTCGAGGTGTGCGCAACTGGGCACAAACACCACCGTCATAAAAAAAAATTTAAAAAGATTGACACTGTGCATGTTAATCAACATGGGAGCCTTCAAGTCAGATAAATTGAAGTGATACATCAATTATAAGAGCTACGTCATGCTCTTGACAACATAACAATAGTGAATGGTTACATATCCTACTTTTTGAACTTTCCACAGAAAGGAAGTAAGATAATTACCCACAAAGTATGACAACTGGATGCTTGTCCGTCTCCATAACATCCATAAATTGGGATTGTATAGCATCAGGCACCTAACGAGAAATAAAAGAACTTCACTCCATGTGCAGAACCATAAAAAATGGAATCACAAGAGAAAATAAAAAAGTGCATTTCAAAGATTTGTGTTGACAACCCAGAAACTCATAGAAACCACTAATGCAGCATAAGCAGATGCAGGCCTTGTACAATAGAGCATGTCTATATTTATACTGGAAAAGAGAGAAAAAACCAATAAATGCACACAAATCAATGATCGCCTTCCTTTATTTGACTAATCCTGCATCAGCCTCTCTGCTCCCCATCCCAAAGGGACGTGTTAAAGAAGGGAGACTCTACAGGGAGCAGATCTTATAATCATATCAAATTGTTTCGAAGGTAGATAATTGTCCATTATCATTAAGCTAAAAGTTTAGGCTAGCTAGCACACCGATGACATTCAGAACAAGAATGATAAAGCAAGTAAAGAAGTAATCTTGTATTGCACTAATGCAATCAGTAATGCTGTCTCAAAGGATTTCCAGAACACACATTATCCCAGCATAAAAGTCTCTCAGAAAAAAATCACCAGCATAAGAAAGGATTTTCATTACCAATGGTGTTTCACCCTGTCCTTCATCAGCTAGAACATGCCCAGTTATTAACAAAAGTGAGTAGAGCTCTTCCAAAGTTTGAGTTGGATCGCTAAAGCCTCTGCCCTACACATGAAAAGAAGAAAATGTTGCCTACAACCAGCAACTTATACACGCGTGTACATAAAAGGAAAGAGTTCAGCAAGCAAGCATTACCTATATAAAGAATATACCGAACTAGCAAAAGCCATAAACATAATTATACTGGACATGCATTTGATCAAATAATTGCCTCTTCTAACATGAAAAGAGAGACTTCACATGTAGGGGAAGAAAAGACAACACCAAGGGAAAATGGAGCAAACATCTCCTAGGGAGGAGTTTGGAGATAGGAAATGCGATAGACAATAATATGGGATCAACAATATTATCCCATCAAAAAAAATATAATATGGGATCAATAATTAAACTCCTAGATGATGGTAGCACTTCCAGAAGAAAGACAAAGTCAGCAGGTTGATTGAGTTTGACATGTAACAGTATTTCCAAAATATCAATTTTTAAAGGAACTCAAAGAGTTTTACCAATAACTAAAATACTGAGAAAAGCTAAATGACGCAAAGAATTATAAAAAGATAATAAGTTGAAAAGATAGATTCTGAAAGGGGATAAGTTTGCTAGGTGAATATACAGTCCGAGTGACCATATAGCTCCCCAGGCTCAAAACAACAAGAGGTTAAGGTGACGAGGTACCTGTTGTAGATGGGCAAATTTCTCAGAGAAGAGTCTTGTCAGTAAGGGAACAGTAACACTAATAGCTGCTCGAGCAATAAGTGCATATGAACTTAATCTTTCATCCATGGCTAAAAACAACAAATAAGACAGAATAAGAAATAATTGCAAAAAAAGGAAGAAAAGAAAAGGGAAACAACTATGAGGATATAAAGGATAATAAAGTACGAAGACAATTTATATGTCATAATAGACAACAATAAAAAGGAGGAATCAAAAAAAAGAAGCTTAAATAATTAATGAATCAAGTATATTTAACTACCAGCAATAGAAGCCTGAAGATAATCAGCCTCACTCTCATCGCTGAACGCTGATGCAGAAGCAGCTACACAAGAGATCATGTTACAAAGTGGCCAAGACAGTAACTTCAATCAAGAATTTATATTCGCATTAGATCTAGAATTACCTCTTAACTCAGACTCTACAATCAGGGCAAAAAGATGAGATGCAGCACTAATCCCTTCAGAAGGAATAACCGCATGGTTAATACAACCATCCAAAGGCTGAAAATGGTGTACACAAAATATATAAACATAAGAGTCCATATATGTAAAAGACTATTGGTGCAGGTGTGTGTGCATGGATCACAGAAGAATATATATTACACACACACACGTGCGTGTGTGTAGTATATGTACATATATATCATGATCTTGATCTAAAAAAGTTACACTTTACATATTTTAACTATGAAATTTCATCAACATAACCATACCATTACTAGGTTGTGATAGTCCTATGCGATATTTAATGCTTACAGATTTAAATCTTCAAAGTATATAAGACAGATTGGCATGTTTAAACAGGGAAAACATTTATGCACTCAGGAAGAAAAAAGAATCTCACGACCACAAAATCAGTGAGAGACAGTGCACCACCAACATTTTTGCATCCTGGGGCAAAGAAAATTCTAGAATACTCAGGCTATGTGAAGCTTGAAGCAATAGTTTTAAAGCTAAGGAGTCATCAAACTCCACAACTTAAGGAAACTAATTAGATTGTGAAAGTAAAACCCACACGACCATATTTCTATACACCGGTGGCTGCTAAAAAGAACCCTTCCAACCCCTCCAAAAATACAATAACAAAAAGAAAGGTAGAGAGAGAGAAAGCAACCAAACCACTTCAACTACTGTCAAAATCAAAACATAGTCAACAATTTGATTGGATTTATGAATTGTTAATTTACATCTCTTTGTTTTTTCTATATCAGGTGCTTGTGGAAATATCCTAAAGACTCACAAATTATTTACTTATATTAATAAAAAGAAATATGGCGACCCTGTTCCTTTTAAAAGAAAAAAGAGAAAAAAGACGCTGCAAGGGAGCCCAATAGGACTTTTCCCACTCTGCTCCCTTGCTAACTCAAACCCCAAATGTCATGGTTGAAGGTGGAGGGTCTTAACCACTACCTTGTTATTTCTGTTTCTTTTTTTTTCCTCTTTTATACCATAACTCCTACAGAGTTGGTGACTCAGCATTGTTGAATAGCATCACTTGCAAACTCTTGTATCTCTAAAGTTTTCATACATGTGTGCAGTTCGTAGCTCTTGTTGTTTATGTATGCTTTTCTCTAAGCGGAAAAGGGAAACGAAAAGCAATTGTCCTAGCACTTCAGTTATGAATGATTATAAAATTTATTATAAACCTTAAGGCAACGAGTGAGGTGACCACTACCTTTATAAACCCCTTAGGAAGTCTTTAGATGACCATGTGAGACAGCAATATAACTCAATACAAACAATGAGGACAGCATAGGGAAGTAGTGCCGCCGCCTCCATCGTGACATGTATTTAAAAGGGAAAATCCTCCTAAAGCAAGTGTACGAAAAAGAAATAAATAATAAGCAATCAGAAGGCCACTCCAAGATCAAATGGTGTTCTTGGAAAATTGGTACTTGGGAGTAAAGAAACTAACTCTCCAAAACATTTAGACAGTTCAAAAGGTAATATTGATTGCCAGACACCGGAAAAAAAAAGAAGGAAAAAAGAGAACTCTGCTCAAAAATGCTTTACATATATCCCCCTGTGCAGACCTCTTAATTCCTCGTTTGCACAGCATAATGTTCTCTCTTCTGCTACAATAAATTGGTGAACTAGGATAATACTGGCAGACAAATGTAGAAAGCCTAGAAAAATGACATGTTTGTTGGGGCTTAAAGTATTGCACACGCTCTGGTGAAGAAAGGCACAAGCTTTAAATATTTTTTTAAAAATAAGTACATATATAATACTCTGTCTATTCCAATTTAAATGGACATTGTTGAATAGGTACACAGACACTTTTGAAATTTGTGGTCTTAAACATTCCATAGCATTTATGTAGCTATAAAGCTTTTCATTGTCATGATAGAAATAGGATTGTATATAGTGTCCTACAATGGAAGATAATTGTAATGTAGTGTCTATAAATAGGGCTCAATGTAATAATATAGACTGCAATTCAATAATATTTCTCTCTTATATTTCTCACATGGCATTTAGACAAAGTCAGCTCCTGGGAATGATCACCTTCTAATAGACATTCTACATTTGGAAATTGTGTCTTAGTACGAAGTAGTCCGGTGTCCTGAAAGAGTAAGAAACAGACTGTGATTGCTCGATATAAGCAAAATATCGAGCATCAAACAGTTGCTCGGAGAATTAAAATTTGGAGAAATCCATCAGATTGAACTTGTGTAATAATCATGCGACCCTTCATATTGCATCGAATTTGGTATTGCACAAGAGGACGAAGCACATTGAAATTGACTGTCACTTTATCAGTGAAAAGATATTCTCAAGAGATAATGTTACAAAATTTATGAAGTCAAGTGATTAGCTTGCAAATATTTTCACCAAGTCACTCACTGGTCCTCATATTAGTTACATTTATAATAAGCTCGGTACATAAGACTTGTATACAGCAGCTTAAGGGGAAGTGTTAGAATAAAAATAGAAATAGGATTGTATATAGTGTCCTACGTGAAAAAGGATTGTAATGTAGAGTCTATAAATAGAACTTAGTGTAATAATGTAGAATACAATACAATAATATTTTTCACTTATATTTCTCAAGGGTAAAATAGAAAAATTTTTAAGTTAATCTTTTCCAAATTTAGAAAGTTGCTACTCTTTTTGCAACAACAGAAAAGGAAATGTCGCCACATAAACGGGAATAGAGAGAGTATAAGAAAACACAACAATAAAACAAACACCAACTATATGGACAAAAGAATTGGAAAAAACTGCAACAAAATGTGACTATTGTTAGAATAGGAGTGGGTATAGGATTGTATATAGTCTAGTACACGGAAAAATATAGTGTATAAAAATAGGGTTCGGTGTTATAATGCAGTCAACACGATTAAACATTTTTCTCCTTTGTTTCTCACATGGTATTAGAGCACTAGTGAGATAATCATCGTTGTGCATCATTCCAGCAACATCCGGGAAGAACAAACTCAATCACCATGCAATTTTCTGGTGACCTGAGTGGCTGTCCGCGCCAATCTTCACATCTGACAGTGTTGTGCAAAATCCGATGATCAAACCCCAATAACCCCCTCCGGCAGATCTTGCCTCATGCGGCCCCACACACGGGGAAGGTTCTTAAATTTTCCAGTGAGTTTTGTTCACATGCCAATGCATGAACACTTCTCCAATCACTTTTCAAATTGATCTTTTTCTGGTGGGATCGTCTAGACATTCCGAGCAGACCCCTCCACTTTCCTTTAGATTCCGACAGTCGGGACCTTAATCTGGTGACTACAACATTCTTTTCGACCACTCTAGTAGCTTTTTCTCGCCACTATTCCGAAGTTGATTCTTTGTTGTTAGGATGCAACTGGTGATTATGTCTCACACATCATGATTTGGTCAATTTTCAGTCACCGGAATAGGGTTTTTTGGCCTAACAGTTGATTTTTCTCGACATTCTACACTGTTTCAACAGAGTTTTGACTCTTTTTGGGTGGCTTCAAGCATCTGAAGATTGTAACCCTTCAAATCCACTTTGTAATCTTATTTTTCAACAGCAGTGTAGACCTTTCCTCAATCCAATCATGTCCTTCGATTTTGATATTTCTAATTCCAAAAATATGGGAGTTGAAAATTCAAGTCCTGTGATTATTTCAAAACCCTTAATGAGGAAATTAGGTAGAAAAAAACATCACAGTCTATGAAAAATCAACGAGGAGGTCGGTTTAAAAGATCTCAACCTAAGTGTTGTTATTGTAATAGACTTAGACACACTCATGAAGTATGCTATTTTTTGCATGATCGACCACCTAGGAATTCTCTTGTTTCTTAGACCGACACCACAGGGAATCAGCAGGTTTATATATATGAAGAGGAATATAATGAGTTCCTTCGGTATCGAGCAAGTAAGCAGACATCTCCACAAGTAGACTCGGTTGCACAGTCTAATACCCTTGGATCGTGGGTTGTGGACTCCGGCGCTTCTAATCATATTTTTGGTAATAAATCACTTTTGTCAAATATTATTTACTCACAGTCTCTTCAAGCAGTTACTTTAGCAAATGGGATCTAAACAAAAGAAAAAGAAGTTGAACAGGCTAATCCTCTATCTCTCTAAATTATGTTCTTTCTGTCCCTGGTTGTCCTTTTAATCTTGCATCGGAGAGTCATTTGACTCGTGCCCTAAATATTTCTTGATGATGCTTTTGTTCTGCAAGACTGCAGTACAGGATTGAGGATTGGCGTAGGCCATAAATTACAGGGCCTCTACTACCTTAGCTCTCCTAATTCCTCCACAGCATCCTCCACACTTAATTCATAACTGTTTGACACATCCGAGTTTGTTCAAGCAACAAATGATGCTGCCTGGTTCGTCTAGTCTGTCCACATTAGATTGTGAGTCTTGTCAACTTGGGTAAACACACTCGCAGTACCTTTCTACATAGTGCTAAGAGTCGTGCATAGTCTGTTTTTTTCATAGTCCATTCTGATAGTTGTGGTCCTCGTACAATCAGTTCAACCTCAGAATTTTGTTATTTTGTTAGTTTCTGTGATGATTATTCCAGATGTAGCTGGACTTTCTATAAAACCCCGTACTTTCGGGCTAAAACTGAACTCACTTACGCAAGTAATTAGACCCAAACCCAGAGAATTTGGTTGCGCCCAAGGTATACAAGTCAAGATTCAAGCATACATTGGTGGTACTAAAAGATTGGTGTTTAAAGAAATTGAAAGAACTAAGTTTGGAATTTTGGGTTGAGATACGGGGTGAGGACCTTTTAAGTGACTTGTGGGCCGCTCGTGGAGTTGGAAGTTTAAGCTCTAATTGTTTAGATGCGAAATCAGCATACAGACCACATGTTGTACCTTATGTTGAGTTCTGAGAATGTTGGAAATCCATGCTTCAAGTGTTGAGATGCGAAACAACATATGAACCACATGGTGGACAATATGGAAACCACATGTCTGCCATATGTTGAAACCTTAAAAAGTGTCCGGAAAACATAGCTACTAGATTAGAATGTGGAAGCCACATATGGACCAAATGTCAAACGTATATGGGAAGGGAAAATTCTAGGAGTCGTTGCAGCCAGCATATGGACCGCATGTTGAACATACGGGCTGCATGGGGCCACTGTTTGTCACATGCCGACAGGTCTATAAATACGTGATTTTTCATAAAGTTCCATTTCTTTTTCGAGCCAACTCGACCTTAAATTAATTTTCTCTCCTCTCCCATCCTCTCACACCAAAGTAAGTTCCTTGTAACGCTTTCTTCATAATTGCTACACCTAATACATAAAACGAACCTCGATTCTTCTTCGAATTCTAGAATATCCAAGGGTTTTCTTCTAAGGCTCAAGTGAAAGATTGGGAGTTGTGGTTCGTCATTTGAGGTAAGATTCTTCTCCCAACTGCATGCATGGGTTATTAATGATTATTGGAGTAATGTTTTTAATTGGGACTCATAGGATGGTGATCGGAAATCATGAATTCTTATTTTGATGATTGAAGAGAAATGGGGGGAAAATGGTCGAACGATTTTATTTGACAGAATGGTTGGTTGGAGGTATGTGGTTGACCTCGTGGGTGTTTGTGGTATCATTGTTGGCGAATAGGGAGGTGTGGAAGGATGAAACACCATTAATGGAGGTTGTTGAGGTTTATGCTCACTAGGTGTTTGATAAAATGCCTAAATGGCGTACATACGAGTGTTGTTAGTACTACTAGTCCCACATAGTGTATGTTGTTGTAGATTAAAGTTGTAAGGGTGATTGAAAGTCGTAGTACGCTTAAAGGACAAATTTGAGGTATGTAAGGAAAAACCTCCAATTTGGGATGTCCATTATTTCCTTGAATGTCATGTACCTCCCTTTTGAAATCTCTCAATTTCATAAGTCTTATGCTTTCCCCATCTATCAAATAACTATCATACTCTCAATGTTTCAAGTACAAGAACTTTCATGAGCTTTCTAGTGATATCTATTATTGTCTATGAAATGAGAAAGTTTGTGAGATTATATCTGTCGGGGTGGTAGACAACATTGGATTTCTCTCTCGCGTTTTGAATTGTTGGGTTGGGACTCTCCCAATAGCCTATCTTAGATTGCCTCTAGGTGATTCGAACAAGGTTCAAACGGTGTGGAATCCGGTTCTTAGGAGGGTCGAGAAACAATTAGCAGGGTAACAAAAAAGGTATTTCTCCAAAGGCGGGAAGGAAGTGCCTATTAAAGCATGTTCGCGAGCCTTCCCACTTACTTCTTGTCTTTGTTTCATGCTCTAGCTTCGTTCACAAGAAAGTTGAAAAAGATACAGAGAAATTTTCTCTGGGACGTGGAAGATGGGGTAATGAAGTTTCACTTGGTTCAATGAGAGACTGTCACATCTCTAAAAAAATGATGAGGGCTTGGTATTAAAGACTTAAAGGTGTTTAATAAAGCCTTGCATAGTAAATAGCAATGGAGATTCCAAGGAAGGCAAATGCTTTTTGGAGGGGGGTGATAGTTGATAGATACGGGGCAATGGAAGGCGATTGGAGATCTAGAGATGTAATTATGCCTTTTGGGTATGGTTTGTGGAGAAATATCATGAAGGGGTGGAATGATTTTGAAGTAAATATCTAATTCAAGGTAGAAATTGAGAAGAGGGTTAACTTTTGGGGACATAAGTTGTGTGGAGATATATTATTAAAGATAACTTTCCAAGCTTGCTCAAAATATCTTGCCAAAGGAACATGACGATACAAAAAATTAGGTCACAAGGTGGAGAGACTTTTTGGGAGATGAGATTTAGGAAGACTTCCACGACTGGGAAATGACCGAGTTGCAAAGATTGTGGTTCTACTCCATAAGAAAATCATGGGGGATGATAATCCTGATACTTTGTGGTAGGGGATGGGGAAGAATGGTATGTATACCGTTAAGTCTTATTATGAGAAACTTTTGGTTAGGGAAGAGGAAATCTTCCCTAGTAACACAATTTTTGGATACCTAAGATGCCGAAGAAGGTGTGCTTTTTCACTTGGCTAGCTACTAGCGGCGTGATCTAACGGCGAAAAATATTAGAAAGTGGAAGGTTGTCTGTGTCAGTTGGTGTTATATGTGCAAAGAGGTGGGAGAGGACGTGGATCATCTTCTTCTTCATAGTGGTATTTCCATGAGGTTATCGTGTGATATGTTTCGATGCTTTAGTACTTCTTGGGCAATGCCAAGAACTGTGAAAGAATTGATGTTCAGTTGGTAGAGTGAGAGAAGGAGAAGATGTAGAGCATGGAACTTGGTTCCTTTAGCATTAATGTGGGTGGTGAGGAGAGAGAAATAGGAGAGATTTTGAGGGGTAGAGTCAAGCTTTTCTCAATTGAGAAGTAGCCTTAATACCTGTATTTTCTATTGGTGCACCCATAGAATTCCCAATTGTATAGAAGATTGAGTGGAGTTTGTAGAGAATCATTTCTTTTTTGTAGATTCTTTACCTTTTGATATATTTCTTGAATATCCCAGGCCTTTGACCATGTTTATGAATAAAATTGCGTTTACTTGATAAAAAAATGACAAAGTTGAACTTTTTCAAGTATTTACATGATATTTTTAGAGTGTTTCGCATTTGTTATGATTCATGAATTGATGAAAAAGGAGATTATGAGGCAAGACGCCATGCAATTTAATATTTATGAAATGGGTCAATGAGTTGTATGTTATTGAAATGCGCCAATGAATCATATATTACCAAATGTTTCTGGAGTAGTGTTTGGTTAGCTGAGAAGGCATTTGTCCACGTGTCAAGCGCCCAAAACTACACAGGACAAGAGTCATATCGTTAGTTTGGGTGATTTTTTATGTTTCCCTAATAAAGGCTATATAATGTGTATCCGTTGCTAGAAAAGTTATGTTATGTCTCTATCACCCCGACAAAGTGGTGAGATGGCTTAGTCGATCAGGCCGAGATTGGCCTCCATGTATACACCTGGTGGTGTCGATGACTAGACAACTCCCGCTAAAATATCTTATGTTCAATTTTGGTTATTTAACCTTCCTTTGATATCAAAAGTTATTACTTCAATACTATGTTCTTCTCTTCACATGTCTTCTCCTGTCATTATTACGTATCTTGCTTTGTCATGTAGGTGTTATTCCATGGTACTTCAAGTCCCTTTTGTCGGGGCACTGCATCGTATGTATGATGCATGTATGGATTCTCAGGGCAGCAAGACTCCACGTTAGGCATTTCTCTCGTCTTTAGTTGTTATTAGAGCCCCACATGTCATTCGGGGCATTTTTGTTGTCTCATGTATTTGAGCTATTTTCGGGTACGCCAGGCCTTGTCCCGATATTTCTATTATTATGACATGTCTCTTCATAGAATAAATCACTCGTGCTATGTATATGTTATAGTATTATTTCTATTGTAGTCTCATGCCCACATTGTTTTAGACTAAAAGGTTCCTTTTATAAAAAGATGCATCCAAATGGATTTATGTTTTGAATTACTTTCATGTCGATTTTATGCATGTTTCATGTTCATATATGTCCATGTAGAGCTGGTCCGCTCGGTCAGTTAAGACACCGAGTGTTGATGCGTGACATTTTCTTAATGAAAGATCATTCTGAGTTGTTCTCTGTATTCAAGAGTTTTTGTCTTGAAATACAAAATCAATTTGGTGTCTCTATTCATACCTTTTGTAGTGATAATGCCATAGAATATTGTCCTCCCAGTTTCAACAGTTTATTTCTCACCAAGGAATTATTCATCAAACATCTTGTATGTACACATGTCAGCGGAATGGGGTAGCAGAGAGGAAAAATAGGCACTCATTGAGATTACTCGCACTCTTCTCATTCAATATGTTTCATTTTGTTTTAGGAATAATGTAGTGCTCACGTCTTGCTACTTAATTAATCGAATGCCCTCAACTTTCATTCAAAATCAGATTCCTTATTCAGTATTATATCCTTAGTCGTCTCTATACTCCCTCCCCTTTGTGTCCTAGAGAGCACATGTTTTGTTCATAACTTAACCCCTGGAAAAGATATATTAGCCCCTTGTGCTCTTAAAAGTCTTTCTTGGTTATTCTCGGGTTCAAAAGGGGTATCGTTGTTGCTCACTTGATCTTCATTGGTACCTTATGTCAGTTGATGCCACATTTTTTTAAGTGTCAAACTTACTTTACATCCTATGATCATACTAATATATCTGAGATCTTACCTATGCGGACTTTTGAGGAATCTACGGCTACTTCTACGTCTTCATCCACAATGCCACCACTCCCTACTTATCGTTGTCGACCTGATTCATGTCCTGCACCGGATCCTGCACTTATTATGAACTTGTCTCCACCTAATCAGCTGATTGCACTTCGGAAAGGTATACGATCCACTCATAATACTAACCCTCATTATACCTTTTTAAGTTATCACCGTTCAATTATGCCTTTGTATCATCTTCATCTTCTATTTCATCTCTAAGTGCATAGGTGAAGTATTTTCACACCCAGAATGGCAAGGATGGTGATAGGCTATGAATGATGATATGTCTGCTTTACATTCAAGTGGTACTTGGGAGTTTGTTCCTTTTCCTTCGGCTAAATCTATTGTTGGTTGTCGTTGGGTTTAAGCAGTCAAAGTTGGTCTGGACGACCAAGTTGATCAGTTTAAGTGTAGCTTTGTTGCCAAGGGGTATACTTAGATATTTGGGCTCGATTATAGTGATACTTTCTCTCCCGTTATTAAAATAGCATTTGTATGTCTTTTTATATCCACGGTTGTTGTCTGCCATTGGCTTCGTTATCAAATGGACATTAAGAATGTTTTTTCTACAGTGAGCTTGAGGAGGAAGTTTATACGGAGCAACCACCTGATTTTGTTGCTTGAGGGAGCCTAGTAGCTTGGTATGTCGATTGCGCCAGTCACTTTATGGTTTGAAACAATCTCTTCAAGCCTGACTTGGGAAGTTCTACATAGTAATTCAGGAGTTTGACATGACTCGTAGTGATTCTGATCACACTGTGTTTTATCAACATTTTGCCCCAAATCTATGCATTTATTTGGTGGTTTATGTTGACGATATCGTCATCACCGAAAATGATTAGGATGGTGTCACTAATTTAATATAACAATTCATTCGACATTTCCAAACTAAAAACCTTGGCAGACTAAAATATTTTCTAGGTATTAAGGTTGCTCGGTCCAGATCAGTTATTGTTATTTCACAACTGAAGTATGCCTTAGACATTCTCGAGGAGACAAGAATGATGGGATGAATATCCATTGACACTCCTATGGCTCCAAATGCGAAACTCCTACCATGTCAGGGGGAGCCACTCAGGAGATATAGGTGGTTGGTTGCTAAGTTAAATTATCTCATAGTAACTAGACCTGATATTTCTTTTTTGAATGTTGTAAGTCAATTTAGGGATTCTCCATGTGATAGTCATTGGATGCAGTTGTCTGCATTTTATGATATATAAAGTGAGCTCCAGGCAAAGAACTACTCTTTGAGGATCGAGGCTATGAGCAAATTGTTAGATACAGAGAAGTTGATTAGGCAAGGTCACCTTTTGATTGACATTCTACATCCGAATATCGTGTTTTAGCAGGAAATAATTTGGTGTCCTGGAAGAATAAGAAACAGAATGTGACTGCTCGATCTAGTGCAGAAGCAGAATATCCAGCAATGGTTGTAGCAACTTGTGAGCTAGTTTGGATCAAATAGTTGCTCAGAAAATTAAAATTGGGAGAAATCAATCTATTGAAACTTGTGGGTGATAATCAAGCAGTCCATATTGCACCGAATTCGGTATTTCACTGAAGGATTAAGCACATTGAAATTGACTATCGCTTTGTCAGAGAAAAGATACTCTCAGGAGATATTATTATGAAATTTGTGAAGTCAAGTGATCAGTTTGTTAAGATATTATCACGAAGTCCCTAACTGATCCTCGTATTAGTTACATCTATAACAAGCTCGGTACACATGACTTATATGCACCAACTTGAGGGGGAGTATTAGAATAGGAGTAGGAATATCTCCTACATGGAAACAGATTATAATGTAAGTGTCTATAAATAGAGTTCAGTGTAATAATACAGTCAACACTTCACTAATATTTTTCTCCTTTATTTCTCACAACCATATAAAAGATTTTATTAAAAGTAAATATGCAACTTTAACTTTCACTTTTAGCAATTAGTTTCTTATACTTAATAATAAATTCTTATTTCTAAACACTAGTATATTCATCTATTACATCTTATCAATTAAAATATCGCTTCACGGGCCACATTTTAACGTTCAACGCCACTCTCTTCAAGAGGGAGTCCTTGGGTCACAAGGGCGCACACACTAGTGCTTTGGTGCTAGCACTGAAATGTTGCATACGGGAGACGAAGCACCCAATCAAACTGCAACTATCTTCAGTGCTTAAATGCACCTCAAGCATGCCATATAACATCATAAGCCCATAATTTTTATAGTAACATCTGTGGAAGCTGTTTAAGGAAATACCATCAGAAGTGTAGTCCAAGTGTCCAACAAGATATCACGTGCTACCCAGCTCCACGTCTCCTCTTCAGTGTGGTTTTCCATAAGGTCTTTAATGACTTCACACATGAGGGCGGACAACAAACTAAGAGTGCCATAAGACCTGAGCATTAAAGTACAAGTGATTAACATAATCAAATACTCTCACAAGAGAAAAACAGAAGAATAACCACTAAACTGCTACAATAAAGCATGAGTGTTGATGACCACAATAT